>JAUMHM010118212.1:0-20359 GCA_032362435.1 Melikaiella ostensackeni | reverse complement strand
AGGGACAATGCCTCCCCGCGTGCGACAACTCCCCATCTTTTTATTCAATTATAGTTGAATAATTTATATAATTTCATAAGAATAATTAGAAGAGAGAGAAAAGGGTGAGAGAGTGGCCGAGAACGAGGGTGTAGGGTTGAGAGGAGTAGAGGGATGGAGTGTGATGGGATGAGTTTGATGAGGATAAACGGGAGGGGGAGGGAAGAGACCCAAAATGTTACATTGCAAATATTTGTAAATACATGTAATCACTAATGTAACAATCCTGGGCTGCATTTCTTCAGACTAGATGCTTTATTTCAGCTACTAGGGCCTAAAAAGACGCAGACCATGTCTGCTCCATCAGTGGTCAAATATATTTACAATTATTTACAATGTGACTTTGTACGTCGCATTAACGCATTGCCTTACTCTGCGTCTTAGCTTATCGTCAAAACGCATCACTCTTCTCATCTCGCTTCATCTTATTCCCCCTCACCTCTCCCTACCGCCTATCTTCTCTCCCCTTCAGATGGGCTTTAACTATTGTTATTATTTCTCCTCTTCTACCTACATTTTTCCCAAAAATAGAAACCTATGACTCAGCTACATTCAAAACCAATTTCTTCTCTTCTAAATACTGTTCTAACTTTTTAATCATATTTTCCGAAACTTCCTGCTTTGAATTTACCATAACAACGTTATATGCATATGCTCATGTCCAAAATCTGTCTCCTTCCCCTTCAACCTCATTTTTCCTCGCTACTGCAAATATACACGTCTCATTAACGAACCCATCACTTCCTCCTGCTTTGCCCTCCAATAATCGTCCAATCTCTACTTCTACGGGTACATTCACACCCATGTATGCAGGCAGTCTGCATGCATGCATGCATAAGCAGACGACCTGCATGTATGCATGCATAAGCAAGCGAAAATGTACACGTCCGACAATTCTAGTAATGTTTTAGTAATTTTCCAGTGATATAAATATTAATAGAAAATTTTCTAGTTATATATAATATTACCGGCCAATCACTATTTTTTACTACGCCCGACCGAGAAAATTGCACTCGGAGAACAATTTTATCCTACGACTTATTAATCATGAATTAGAATGCAGGTAACAATGATGGGATAGAAGGGGGCCAGAGGAACCCGTCGAAAAATAAAAACAAAATTCTATGATTAAGAGAAAATCATTCAAGCTGAATCAAAATTTATCATTTCAAGAAAGTTGCTACTTGTATTTTAATCGTTAATGCAAAGTTGTGATGAATAATTACTGGATTTGAAAATATTTAGAGTTAACTTTGAATAATTTCGCACGTTGAACACTACAGTTTGCTTCTGATTAAAGTCTGGAGAAAATTGTTGAGTGTGTGATGAACCGTTTGTGTCCTCGGGAACGGAGCACTTTCCATTTTTACCATCATTATGGATTTGATCGACATTCATAGGCCCTGATTGATCGTGAGAAGATTCACCAGATTTGAATAAGTTCAAACAATTGATTTCATATGTAATTAAGTTACCGACAGTTTTTTTATTTTTGATGGCCTCATCAATGTGATTTTCGGCAACAGCATTAGAATTCCATCCACCATGGGGTTTCAGGGTAGTAATGTTTTTCTCAGAATCAGCAAGTAAGGTGGCTAAACTTATTTGAAGGCTATGGCCCGTATAAGCCTCAGCATCTGGAAAATTCAGGTTTTCGGCTATCTGCTTCGGCATGGCACCGAATTTATTCATTCCAATTACCTGTGTCGTGTATTTTGCCTATAAGAAAGTTTTTCGATTTTGGTATTGTGATTAGGAACATAGAGTCACAATCTTTGATGTCGTTCACAGACATGTTTTACTAGTACATTTTTTCTCGCCTACACTCGCCAGTTACTCCGAGAATCAAAGCGGCCTGTGAATAAATACACACGCTGTAAAAAATCGAAAGCATGAAGTATAATTTCTAGGTTAGGAAATCACAATTAGAACTATAAATTTATCATTTTTAATGGAGACATATTACATGGTGACGTACTTGTGCAACGTCAACCATGTAATATTACTTTGCGTTTTCTGCAGCACTAAATAAAGTTCTACATAACGTAAAGAGTTTTTCTTTCCAGGACGAAATTTTGAGGAATATTAAAATATTTCAAGATTATTAACTATATAATAGTCTTGAGAATCTAAATAATTATGAAATTTGTAAGATTTTAGAAATTATTTTGAGAAATAGACGATGAATTTCATATAATAAAAAGTTTTTAAGATTGGAATTGAAAGTTGAGGATATTTACCTTCGTTGACAAATACTGACAGCTTGGAGCTTCATCCAGGAATTTTTGAATGTCATCGGAGGACAGAATCCTGGATTTTTTAAGGCTTAAATCCTTTGGACTGCTTTTTGAGAAAAGCACATACCTTTGAATAAGTTCCAATTTCAACATTGTTTGTAGTTTTCAGTGTGCTCTTTGACATTGAATAAGTAGACCAAAGGGTCGATGGTTTCATCGTTTTTCAAAGTCCATTACAATAAGCTCGCAGTACATTCTCAGACAGTGATGTAGTGTTCTTATCTTTTTTTTATAATAGGAATCGATCATAAGTGATGTATATTTTCTTAGAATTATCGGGTAGTAGATTCTCGGAGGCATTTCTAGCATCATTGACGTTTTCTGGCGGAGTACCTTGTTCATTGTTCTTATATTCGGACTATTTAACAGAACTTTTTTTTTTCGAAACAATATATTCTAGTGCATGTAACATTTTATTTAATAATAACCCTGTCACTTGGAACCTGATAAACAGATGTGAGTGAGTATCAATGGTTTTTCTATAGATGGCGTCAGCTCAATGATTTTACGATTCACGACCAGTGTGTGAAGTGGCTTTTTCAAAGTGCGCATGCGTGATAATGGCCGCTAGATTGTGAAGTAACTACTTCTCACACTGTGACATCACTGTTGTTAAAAGTGTCACTTCACACATTATTTGCAGGAACACAAAGTGCAACTTACGGAAAGGTTTTTCTGAACTAGTTAAAAACTGGAAGACTAAACACGATAATATATTGAAGAAAGCTAGAGGAAGACTAGAATTGCAGCAAAAAAAAGTAATGGATGAAAATATAACTAGAACTAAAAAGATTATTAAAGATTAGACGCAATAGACTTATATGTAAAAACACCATCCAATGCAAAATACTAGGGAAAAAACCAAAAAGAGGTTTAGCTAATTTTGATAGCGATATTTCTAGAACATTATTAGGAACCCTAACATAATCTGCTTCAAATCAAAGAGATTTAGAATTCGATAAATTATATGCTAATAATAGATGTAGGGTCGCCGTTTTGACTTATAGTACAAAAATCCTAAAAATAATGATTTAAAATTCTTTCGTTGATTATGGAATAAATGATAGAATTGCATTAGAATGTCAAGAATCAGAAAAACTAAACTTCCACATCAAAGACAATTTTATTAATACAAAATTAATCTTAGCAACACTCTTAATTAAGTAGTTAAACGCAGATACTGAAATAGCTATTAGCGCCATTAATAATGGTTACCATGGAATCGTGCAGCCGTAGATTTTGGAATTCATCACAGAACAAAATACCATTTCGACGACATTAAACATTGAATCCAACAGAATCTTTCTGGCTCTAATACCTGATCATAATTTACTCATTCAATATGGAGACAGTTTTTTCCCGACAGATAAAAAACCATCGATAAATGTAAACACATAGATAAATACTTATTTCTTAAAAGAAACCAGCCTAGTTAAAAAATATACGAAATGAATACATTTGAAGCCAGTTTGCTGCGCAGATATTCAGAAATAAAATGCGTCCAATCTCCTTACATTTTGCATAATAAAACGTTCATACCTGTAAAATAAGGATACTTCGTGATACCTACAACTAAAATTAGCTTAGAAATAACATGCGAAAAAGAAATTAGAACAGTATAGATTAGGATTAGCACACTAATTACTGGCGTGAATTGCGAAAGTTATATACAGTTTTAATACCAATGAAAAATGGAACCGCAGAAATACAGAAATGCAGATAATCTACTGAACTGACTCAGGAACATAAAAATGACTAAAACAATTGTAACGAACATGACGCACGAAGTTTAACACAAACAACTAGACTTCAAAAACTAGAAAGCAAGTTAATCTAAATGCCTAAGCAACTTAATATCGATCAGCTTGATCTTTTCTCTCATGACTTTAATGGCTATATTGGCTGTAGCGTTGCTACAGGCAGGATTTCTCATGCCACACAGACAGAGAACGAAGAGGAAAGGGACTGAGAGGCACACCAAAACCCACAAATAATAGAGAGTTTAAAAAAAATATTGAAGCAATTGTCGCTTCCTGAAGATCGTCGGGGTGCCCCTGGAGCCACCGCTGGGGGCCACAGCATGCGGGACGGTGGTGATAGTGTGCTGCGTGATGGTCAGGTAGATCACATCGATCAACAATTTAGTCAGCAAGAACATCTGCGACAAGCGGCAAACAGTGGAACACCAACTATGCCTGCTGGAGATGCTTTGACTAGCCTCAGCGATTTGCAGCCAACCACCTCAACAGGAATACCGTGGGAAAGCATCAACTGGAATACAATAATGATAGAAGAATTGATGCGTCTCTATTATCAAAGTGCGAATCTTGAAACTGAACGCGAAAAGGGACACAATTGTAGGATGATGTTCGCTGCGAAGTATTTTCATGTACAGAGAGTTGCAGTAAGAGATCTTATCACTAAGGTTAAGGACATCAGAAATAATTTACTTATTTCAGAAGACAAAGCAATGGAGATAGAGTGAAGGGTTGATTTGGTGGAGAAAAACGTCGATAATGAACATCAGTTGGAGGGAGCTGCACCAAAAGATCAAGTGGCGACCGGTGAGGCAATACAACACTATCGTGATGTTGCTGTACCTGCGCAACCTCATGATGATCCAGTACCACCACATCCTCCAGAGGCAGATGGTCTGATTCAAGCAGCGGCTGCAGCAGAGATTCTGCAATCGAGAAGGTGATTAAAAAGGAACATACCGTATGAACGGAGATGTTTTGCGCCTCTATTTTTTGGCGGAGAATAGGGGCAAAGTGTGAAAAGAGAACATCATCTTCTCTTCTTACTTAAGTATCCGCATTTAGACACAAGAATGAAGGAACGTAATCTAGCCGACCAAAAACACTTAATATCTGTCAACAAATAGGTGCTAGGGATAATGCAGAACAAGTACCGAGTCAACTAGAACCACATCCGGACATTAACGTTCCCGTTGATGTAAACAGCGAAATCCCTGAAAAGCTGCAGCTCCCTGAGAAGAATTTCGGCAAGCTTCACTAGAATTTAGGGATATAGAACCAACACAAAGTCATTCTCTGCCAAAGATGTTCGTTACAAGGAATCTGCATACACCGAAGTTTCACAGTTGGAAGGCATGGCTGACTTCTGGTTGGGTTTTCGGGAAAAACAAACAGGAGCAACTTAGGATCTGCGTGGTTCCAACTAGAGAAACAAAGTGCAAGCAATAACCCTGTAATGAAGCCTACTAACATCACAGACTCATATGTTTCAGCGGTTTTAAAAAGGGCTAGTAACTGGAAAGCCCCAGGTCCGGACATGGTGCACAATTTCTGGTACAAGTACCTGAAGAGTGTGCATCCTGCGTTGGCAGGGTGTTTTCAAAAGAGCACTGAGCAACCAGATCTGATGCCAGGCTTTATGCTCAAAGGTACCACGTACATGCTGCTTAAAAAACCACACGCTCAGAATCGATTTGAATTTCGATCAATAGCCTGCCTGCCAACGATTTGTAAATGCCTTACAGCTGTAATTGCAGATAAGGTTTACTCTCATCGAGACGAGGATAAAATCCTATCAGAAGAACAAAAAGAATGTTGCAAAAACTCGCGGGGCGGTAAAGATCTAGTCACACGTTGTGGCCCTCACGCAATCTAGAAAACATCAAAGAAACTTGCACATGGCTTATATTGACCACAAGCAAGCATTCCCTTTAGTATCACATGACTACATTATGATTCTCTTTACCGTTGAATTCATTGAGCAAAACACTAAATAGCATGTTTCATGTCTTCAGAGTACATGATGAAGAGGATGGTCATCAACTGACCCATCTTCTGTATATGGATGACCTCAAACTGTACGCTTGTTCAAACCAGAAACTACAGCAAGTGATCCATGTCACAAAGAAGTTTTCCAATCACATCCACCTGGAGTTTGGACTAGATAAATGCAAAACGTTGCATGCAATCAGGAGAGAATTAGTGACCGCAGAATTTGAGGTCGAGAACGAATTTCACATCGAGGAAATGGTTAAGGGTGTGTCATATAAACATCTGTGTATTCTTGAGTCTAAGGGTATTTAGCATGCGCTAGTTGAAAAAATCGTAATGACTGCCTTCATCACAATACACAGATTGGTTATGAAGAGTTCTCTCGATTCGGCCAATAAAATCAGGGTCGTTATCTCCTATGCTATCCCTGTCCTCACGTACTTGTTTGGGCCCATAAAATTGTCGAACACCGACCTTAAAAGGATTAACAGAACCATCCACGTTAAAATGAACATGCATCGACTGCACTACAGTAACTCGGCGATTGGAATGCTAGTTCTACTACGACATAAAGATAGTAGAAGCATTGTGGATGTCAAGCAACTGTGTAAATCACAAGTTATACAGTTGCGAGACTATTTTAACAGCAAGGAAGATGCGTCACTCTACAACAATATCTGTAAACCAGATCTCGATGACACGCCCTTGAACTAGTCCTCCGAGATAGCTTTGAATATCAAGGCAGAAACCATAGAGAAATTAGAAAATCAATGGAGACAAAAAGCTATCCACGGCGAACACTCCAAAGCGTTAGATCAACATAAAGTGCACAAAGAGGCATCCAATATTTAGCTGGAAAAGGGTGTCCCGTTTCCGGAAACGAAGGGATTCGCGATAGCGATTCAGGACAGGGTTGTTAGCACCAGAAACTATCGCAAGCATGTGTTACACGAAGATGTGGTCGATAGGTGAGAATTGTGTGAAGATACCAACGAATCCATCAAGCACATTATTGATGATTGTTGCGTAATAGTTCAAAGAGAGTACGCGCACAGACATAATGATGTAGCAGGCATTATACATCACCAACTTGCCCTAAACCAAGGACTCTTAACAGAATGGATGCCTTTCTATAGATACATTCCAGTACCTGTTCTAGAAAAAGAAGACTTCATCTTGTGCTGGGATCTTACTATCCAGACGGTTCATTAAATCCAAGCCAATCGACCTGAAATTGTAGGCAACCTATACAACCAAGATCCATAAGTATAGCGAGCTAAGGCATGAAGTACGAGTAGAGACAATATAGAGGAATCTGAAAAATGCATCTATTCATCCTATTGCGATTTTGCCTACAGGCAATGTGTACGCAAGATGCACTGAACATCTTGGACATCTAGGAGTCAGTAGGGTACAGGTGGCAGCTCAAACAGCAGTTTTATTGAACACCTGTCGCATTGTAAAAAACTTCCTAGACAATCACGAAAGAGGCGACTGAAACTCTATTGAGTAACAGATGGTAGCTCTCTAAACAACATCCAGAGACGATTAATGTCGCCTTCAATGCTCTCGGCCGCTGCGTAAGGGCAACAGCGGTAAACAACAAACTCGAAACTACATCATACACCTGATTTTCCACTTACTACAACATCATCGCAAGAAATTTCAAGCATCGTATTAAACTCTTCACATCTTCAACTCATCAAGCACTTGACTTAGTCCGTGGCTGATGATGAAACACCGGGTTCACCGAAGAAAAAAGTTGAAGAATGCAAAAAATAATACTTCTATATAATACAGTCCCTTTCACACTCTTAAGCTAGTCTCTTCGAAACCTTGCGTACTAGTTCTCGTCATCGCTTCCACTCGTCTTAGTCTTTGTTACTGCAACCTAACGTCTTTGTCAAGTTCGAATAGAATAAAATATATATCAATATATTATTGGTGATCCTGTTATTTATGACCTTGCGCATTACATATGAACTAAAATTATCTATCCAAAAACCTTTCTTTTTAGTATCTTTGAGGCAAGCATTTTTCAGGAGGGTAATAGTTTATTATCAGCTTTTCCTGAAAAGAAGCCAAAAGGAAGGTTACGCCGACGGATGTTACGTCAATGAAAAACAGAACAAAAAGTATTCCTAAAGTTCCAAAATAGAAGCATTACCCAAATCCTTAGCGGAATTTCGTCATCCCGCTCTAATTTATATTCTTATCATTCATTCCTCTATTTTTATTCCGAAACATACAAATTATTAGCAGTTACGTCGATGGATACTAATGAAATTACACAACGTTTTCTTAGACTTTTTTTTAGTTTACGATGAAGGTTCTTAATTTTTTCTCTTGAAACTTGGCGAATGAGTAGTGAGATGTTTTTTCTTCAATTTAACACCAATGTCGTACCCAAGAAGCTACTCATAGTAGTCGAATGTTAGCTGTTTATGTATCGACATAAGCATGAAGTTATTTTCGTAAACATCCATATTTTAGTACATATTGTAGTCTATATTACACTGAAATGAAAATATAAGTGATGGAAATTGTACATGTTGAGATTAGTTTCAAGACCATCAAGCATAAATTTTAAAGTAATTCAGTATATATTTCCTAATGGGCGGCAAACTATGCCTCGGACATGTGTGGACATTAGGGTGGCCCTTATTCATACGTAGTGGGAAAAAAAATTTCAGAATTTTTTGCTCTCACCCCCCAGTTTTGTTCCAATACGTAAAAAAAATTATCTCCAAATTTTAGCCAAATCGGTTAATATTAACCCTTTCCTCAAACACCGTAAAGTTTAACACATGTTTCTTAAGAGGAAAAAGCAGTTTTTTGTTAATCTAAATTTCGAAGCCATAAAATCTTGCAAATTATTCCGCCTTGCAACATGTTGCTCACAGCTCATCAAAGAATAAATATCCGGCATAAATTTTTCAGTTGAGTTATTTTATGGTACTCTTATGGGTCCCCAAGGAATACCTCATAAACGCCTAACACGAATTTGATCTAATATTGAGGTTTATTAACGCTTTTTGAAAATTGTTTCCCATGAATCATCACGAGTCGGAAATCTGACAATAAACAGTAATTTTTTAAGCAATTTGAAATTTTTCAAACAATTTTCACTTGTTTAAACATCTGATTTATTCATGAGTCGAGAATGTAATGGATTTTCTAGACAAGTGTCAATTTTTGTGAGTACCAATTTGTTTTTAAGACTACTCTCAAATGTTTAAGGAAACTTAAATTGTTTAAACAAACTAAAATTGTTTAAACAATTTCAAATTGCTCAAAAAATTACTGGTAATTGTCAGATTACCGATTTGTGATGATTTGTGAAAATTTTTTTTCAAAAAGCGTTAACAAACCTCAATATTGGATAAAATTCGTGTTTGGCCTTTATAAGGTATTCCTTGAGGACCCATAAGAGTACCATAAAATATCTCAACTTTAAAATTTATGACTGATATTTATTCTTTGATGAATTGTGAACAACGTATTGCAAGGCGGAATAATTTGCAAGATTTTACGGCTTTGAAATCTCACATTAACAATAAACTGATTTTCCCCCATAAGAAACATGTGTTAAACTTCACAGTGTTTGAGGCACGGGCTGATGATAATCTATTTGGCTAAAATTTGGAGATCATTTTTTTTAGGTATTCAAACAGAACTGGGGGTTGAGAGTAAAGAAATTCTAAAAGTTAAAAATAAGGGCCACCCTAGTGGACATGCTTCAAAGTCATTTTTTGGGCTCTTAATATTATTTTATTGTGATTTGTGATAATAAAATGAATCTTTTTTACTATGGATCATTATCCCTTGGACACGAGAGCGTCCTGTCTATAGAGGATTACCCATATAATTCATTTTATAGGCTCGAATCATTGACATGCTGGAATTTTTGTTTGTCAATGAATTAAGAAAGCTTTCAAAAAGATACCTGATTTTTTTCCAACTATTTTCTGTAACGGTCTGAATAAAAAGACACTTTAGTTGAATTTTTCCTATAGCAGATTCGTAGATCTCGTCAGCTAGTTTATTGAGACGTAATTTGCCGCCGTAACAGTCAGACAAGGGATGTTTGTAAAAAGCCGGTGACATATTACTTTGTAATAGATTCTTAAAAAAATTGTATCACAAAACTTCCAAACGTTAACTGTCAAGGATTTTCCTGGCCACTAATTTTACTCACCGAACAAACTATTGTACAATCTATATGTAACAAAATTTTGTAAGTATTAATAAATTGAACTTGAACTTGACAAGGGATGAGTTGGGGGCCGAAACCCTGCGGGGTCTGTCCTAGGATGTACGAGTACATGCTTCTGCCCTTATTTTAAAAAGGAAGGGAGTGATATCTATTTTTAGCCTACTAAACTATTCTATTTTAGGAAAGAGCATTTATAAAGCTAGAATATTCTTTCTTATACGTTCTAGCGTTACACCTCTCCTGTTAGAGTGAAATTTCCCTAAAATTGTTTGAGGTTACATAGATTACTGCTTTCAAATCTTGGCAGGTTTATCATCTAATTTACTTCGTAAATCCATCGTTGGCGCACTTGACACTTTTGTAAATTATCGAATTTGAATTGTGAACTTTCATTAAACGTTCGTAATCATCTTTTGAAAAAAGTGATACTTTTGGAGCTGCGTAGTTTCTCTATGTCACCGTGAGTTACGTACTTTCTATCTGTCGCTGTGAGTTCTCTATTTTCTTTTAGAACCGGTAGAGATAACACTGAAAATTTCACAAGTACGAAAACGCGAGCCGCATGTACGTACCGAGTTTATTGCCGAACACTTAGCCAATTGAGCTAACCAAGAACGCTGAGTGATCTGCGATACAAATTAAAATGACTCATCGGATACTACTCATCGGATCTACCTTTTTGCATCTCCTTGTCAATATACTCCTACTCCTATTCCTTTCAATTCCCATTTCCCTGCGTACTTATCCTCGTCTATCTACGCCTATCTCTTCGTCAATCCAGATTTATTCCTCTCTTTTTCTGTCCTTTTGCCAATCCAGGTTCACGCCTATCTTTTTCAATCTCCTTTTCTCTATTTCAGTCTATCTGCGGTACTCTTTCTATCTCTCCTTTAGATTTAATTAATAGAAGTAGGTAATTATTTGTATTTAAATAAGATGATGCAAGATTAGAAGATCTAACTGTGAATGAGATGTATTCAAAAGCGAAAGGAGTGAAAAGAATAATTTTTTAAAATAAGATCTCATATTATATTGAATTTGCTGAAAAATTTTACGAAAATCTAAATGGGCAGCAGTTTATTGGAAACAGTTCTTCTCTTATCAAACTGAAATATTGTTTAAGTGTCCTACACGAAACTGGGTCAATCCATTTCCAGAATATCAGAGTTGTAGGGGGGTCCAGCGATTTTTATGAAACTTGGTGAAACTTTGGTGTTACGTAAGTGAAGTTTATGGTGAAAATAGTTTTACTACAAACGAAAAAAATGGCTCGAAAAAATTCAAAAAAATACTTTGATTCAATTTTTTGCTCAAAAGCACATTTTTTAATTTTTTTAAGTATAAATATTTCGATTCCTTAGATTTTCCTGCCTCGATTGTAAAAAATTGATGGACAATCCGTAATTTTCGGAGATATAAATTTTTTAGTGCGACCACGCGGCCTCACTATCCGCGAGCAACGACCAGCAGAGTGGGGAGAAATTTGAAGACAAATTTCTAAATAACTTTCAGAACGAAATTCTAAACCGATTTCAGATTTTGCTTTTTAGGAAAATGCAAAATTATATCTAGAATTGATATGTGTAAGCGACTTTTGGATTGTTGCGGTTTAAAATTTTTTGTTAATGCAAATAGCAAACAAATGTCATTTCTTGCCTTTTTAATCAATTTTTTCGTGAACAACTTTCCTACGCTCAGTACCTCTTGGATTTGATGGGCAGCGATTTGTCGAAGCAAAAAATGTTAGATAAGTAATTTTATTTCTTATAAATAAATTATAACATCAAACAGTAAACATTATGAACTGTTCATTTTCCTATTATTATTTTGGCGATAAAATTATACAGATGTGTCATACGATATTATTCGTTAAGTCTAAAAAACAAATTATAAAAATAAACACACTTTCTGGATGTTACAGATAGAAAGAGATCTTTCTTCTCAATTTGTCGCAATTTGCGTTTCCAGTGATTTCTGTAATTTGAAAATTTGTCATTCAATATTATTTTTGAAAATTATAAACAAATTCGGAGTGTGGATTTTTAAAAGAAAAAAGAAGTCATTCTTGCTTCTAATTATTTTTAATGATGTTACCAGTGATGCTTGGTGATGAAAATTTGGGATTTGATATTATTTGTTAATTTTATAAACAAACAACTAAACATCACTGGCAATATAATTTAGGGCCAATTAAGAATAAAAAATTATAAAATTAACAAATAGTATCATGATCAAGTATCACCTTGTCGCTAAAAGCAAGTAATTTTATCGTCAAAGTATTAATTTAAAAACGAACAATTCATAATGTTGACTGTTTGATATTATAATGTGTTTATAACAAGCAACATTACTTTTCAAGTATTTTTTGCTTCCACACACCCCTGCGCATCAGATTCAAGAAAAACTGAGCGTGAGAAAGTTTTTTTACAAAAAGATAGAAAAAAAGAAAGGAATCGACATTTTAGGCTGCGGATTCAATAATCCCGCATAAAATTTTTCGCCTGATAGATGGGATACCTCTTGTCGCTTGGCTTTAAGCGACGTTCAGGTGTCCCCCTACTCTCGAGCGAAACATTTTATGCGGGTTTATTGAATCTGTATCGTCATTTGTTCGCTATTTGCATTAACATAAAATTTCTAAAAAAAAACAAAATCAGAAATTGGTCAAAAAATGCCTTCCAATCTTGCAACTCCCTGAATTTTGAAAACCTTTGAAAACGATTTCAACTATAAACTTCACTCACCTAACACTAAAGTTTCACCAAGTTCCATCAAAATCGCTAGATCTCCCTACAAGTCTGATATTCTGGAAATGGATTGACTTGAATGTCTTTTGCCTTTGTCTCCTCGCATCCTTCAGGTCACGTGACAAACCTTGTCAAGTAGGTGCTGCTCTCCTGAGCTTCATGACTGGCCATACGGTCGGTAATTTGAGACATTATCTTCCTCTGATAAATGGTACGTTGGTTCGAAATCTCGAATCCTTGGCAGTATGCCTGCGCACATTTAGTATGACAGGCACTAAGCCTAGTGTAGCTTGGTGCTTCTTAACATTAATCCTGGATGTTATGGACTATTTTTGAGCCGGCGAGCATTTCCAGGATGAACCCCTTTACAGCGACTTGTGTACCAGTGGTGGTGGCAGCATATGGTTAACTTGACTAATAAATAGTGACTCCCAAACTTGAGTGCGAGTGTTTCGCACCTCCGAGAGCACCGATGACAAGGACAATAATTTCAACCGCGTATTTTCGGAACATTTACCGCAGCTCCCTTAGAAGACCTCGATACCTCTCCTCATTTTCCTTCTCTTTGACTGTGACGTTGCTGTCAGCTGAAGACAAGAATTCGATCAGAAACATAGTTCTTTCTCGAAGTCAAGGAGTACGATGTTAGACCACGAGTGTTCAATGCGGAGTATTAGCTTGAAATTGTAGTTTTAGTAAATTCAGCACTTCTTGTTATCGACAATTGTGTCTGCTGTAGGTATAATTCGTTCCCTGTCATACGAAAATGAAACCCTCTGTGCCTTAACTAAGTCCAGATAATTTGAGGAAAGCAAACTTTAGCTTTATCGATAAGAACTGATCTTTTCCATTTCTGAGGCAGTTCCCGTGCATTTTTTGTCGTGGAGCTATTCCCGGAAGTTCTTGACTTCTGTTTTCTCCACCCATGCTTTAAAAGTAAAGAATCTAGATTGAGTAATGCACTTTCCTCACTTCTAATGCTAAGATCCAGGCCAAGGATCTCGGCCACCTCCTCCGCGGCCTTGTAAAGGATCGCTTCTTTCTCAATTAACTGCTGTTTCCTGACCATTGCCAGGAGAGGATCTCTTCGATTTGCGACGATGTGAGCTGTACCCAGGATAATTCGGTTATAAAGATATTGGAGGCTTAGAAGTCCGCGCCTCTCTGTACGGCATGATGTACAAGGGCGGAACGGACGAGTTGATAGCTCTTCTTCATATGCATCATGTTACGCTTGGCGATGTCGAGGGCCGTAAGCTCGTACTTCGTCCATGAAACCACCCAAAACGAATAGAGTAGAACTGGGACGGCGAGCATATTGGTCACAGATATCTTGTTCACGGCCGACAGATTGGAAGACGAAATCTGTCAAAGCAGGCATTTGTATCTGCTTCGAAGAACCTCCTTCACTGATGCTATATACTGAATGTGGCTCTCAGGCCCACTTAGGTATAGGTAGGTTTTTCCAGCGCCCAAGTATCAATATTGTGTGTGTTGACGGATGAAATGAGTTGCCAAGTAGTGTGATAGATTTTCGCTGTACCAGGGTCTTTAGTGAAACCCATCGAGTGAAGTCAAGGTAATTGGCAGATATGATAGAGGCAAGTGATAGCAATAGTACTAAATCTCCTGGTTCGCAAAGAGGATTACTGATGATTGCTTTTTCATCTTGATGTCTTTTTATTCGTTTTCGTCTTTTTTAAATGGAAATCTTTCCCTTTTTCAAATACTCCTCATGTCTTTTTCGTCAAATGTCTAATAATTATAGATGGGTTCATTAGGTGGTTGTTGCTAAGGATGATGATAAATTGACTTTTCTTCCAAATTTCATTTCCAGTGACGTTAATCTTGTGCTCTTGTGAACTGATATTTTTAATGCCAAGCATATTAGATTCAAGTTTTGGTCACATTCTGCTTTGTTTTCGGCCATGTATGTCTTTAACAAATCTTTAATTGTTCCGTGAGTTTTCTCAAGTGCTTCATTACTTTGTGGATTGAAAATAGTTGTTTTGATTTGCTTTATTCTAGAACGGTTTTCACATTTTTGGACCATTTCCGATACAAAGTTAGCAACTTGGTCAGATAACATGTGCCTCGGATCCTATCATTTAGATGCGTTAGCATTTTCAGAATGATTGATTCAACCTTGGGATAAATTTGGGTCAGGTTTTCGCTTTGTCATGCTTGGCATTTTTGAACAAAGTCGATTCCCTCTTCCTGCATATTTTACCACAATGTTTGTTCGCGTAACCTCTTGATGGTCTTTTTTTAACCGGAGTGACCAGGGGCCACACCTCCTTGTGCTTCGCTCGATATATTTTGTTTCTCTTCTTCACGTAATTGTCCATCAGGTCGTTTACAGAGGAAAAATGTGTGTTCTATGAATTTTGGTCTGTAGTAGAAAATTCAGCATATATGCTTTGATTACAGGTTTAATTTTTAATTTACTAGACAGGCAATTCTTTTTCCAGATAGTATAGTCGTGGTGAATTTCTTTCTTATCTTTCAGCTCGTGATTTCGCAACCTTTCAGAAATCGGTTCGTTATCTTCATCTGTTGTTGATGTTTCAGTCTCGTCGACTTCTTGAGGGTCATTTACCTGATTGACTTCGGCATTCTCCCGCGACTTATCTTAGAAATTTTCATATTGAATTGGGTGCATTTCTGGAAGCAAATAAGCTGCAGTGTTTTCCTTCCACCTTATTTCATATATAACCTTGCACATGCATGTTTCCATCTGAAATCTCCATCTCACTAACCCGAAAGAAGGGTCTTTTACGTTAAAAAGCTACGTCAACGTTTGAAAGTCACTGTGTATTATGACTTTACGTCCGAGAAGATATTGTTGAAGCTGCTTAACTGCCCAAACGAATGCTAAAAGTTCTTTTTCGATAGTGGTGAACTTCAGCTCAGGTTCATTTAGAATTCTTGAGATGTAGCAAACTGGGTGTCCCGGTTGAGGTGAAATTGCCCCAGCCCAAAATTACTTTCGTCAGCGGTCAGCGTAGACATATCCTTGAAATTTGGATATCTTCAGACAGGTGCTGGGCAAACAGCACCTTGTGATGACTGCAAAATAACTTGAGTCTTTGCTGCTGAGGTATGCTGTAATTGGACGATTGTTTATCGAAGGGTATTTCTGTGTATTCATTTGGGAGTTTGGGTTTTGAAAAAAAAAATTATGGTTTGTGGTGGATAGTTAGTTAGGGTTTAATTGCGCTCTTTGCTTGGCGAACTTTACTTTATTCAGCTAACCATATTTCTGATTCGACTGACATTTCTTGGGCTTTTCTAAAGTCGCTGGGGTTTTTGCTTGAAAATTGGTATGAACGTTCTTCTCTCAAATTCATAATGTATTTTTCGAGAACTGTTTGTTCTTCATTTTTTATATAAATTCTCCGTTCATGTATTTGATGCATTTTTTTGTAGGGCATATAACAGTTCTTGTATTCTTTGGTTGAATCTTGTGTTGAAATTCTGCGTACTTTTCCCAGCTCCTTGAATTACTTATTGAGGGTTTCGTGCGATGGGTTTCTAATGATCCAGTAGTTCCAAAATTAGTTCTAAAAGCTTTAAAAAGATCATCATATTTTTGGACCGATAAAAAGCCCAGTATCTTCTTTCATCTCTGGTCTATCTCTTCTTATCCATTGTCTATCTAGCTCTTTCTCCTTCTATCCCTTGTATATCTGCCTCTATCTATTTTTATCCCTCGTGTATCTACCTCCATCTCCTTCTATCGTTGGTCTATCCACCTGTACCTCTTTCTATCCCTTGCCTATCTACCTATATCTCTTTCTATCGTTAGTCTATTCACCTATATCTTTTTCTATCTCTTCGCCAATCCAAATTCACGCCTATCTCTTTCAATCCTATTTTATCTTTACCTGCATATTCCTCGCTTATCCACATTTATCTCTTTCTATCTTCTTGTCAATTCAGACTAACGCCTAAATCTTTCAATATCCTTTTCTCTATCTCTGCCTAACCCTTGTCTATCCACGTCTATATCTTTCTATCTCCTTGTCAAGTCAGATTTACGCCCATCGTTTTCAATCTTTTCTTCTCTATACCAGCGTATCTTTTGTTTATCTGCATTATCTCTTTCTATCTACTTATTAATTCAGATTGACGCCTATCTCTCTAAATCTCCTTTTCTTTATCTCATTTTTCTATCACAGCTTATCCCTCGTGGTGGTTCGGGCGAGCGGCCGGTAGGAGAAGCTGGCTGATGAAAGGATGAAAGGAGATCGTAGTTTTTAATGAAGAGAAATATACTGAGTGACAGAAAAAGATAGTTATTAATGGACACAGAGATAGACCGAGAGATAGGGATAGATATTACCGGATACAGGGATAGACCGAGCGATATAAAGATTGGATATTTTCGGGTACAGCAATAGACTAAGGAATAGAAAGAGGTAGATATTCCTGGGCGCCTTGGATAGGTTCACAGATAGAAAGATATAGCATTTCGGAGACGCGAATCGGCTACTTCAAAGGGATAAAAAAGTTCTATCTCTATCTGTCCCACCATTTCTATTTCTTTCTATCTCTTTACTCCCGTCAGGGCTCCCCCTTATACCACTGTTTGAGTCCGCACCGGTACATGAGGTCCACTTGAAATATGACGAGCAAAGCGTGAGTGCAAAGTTCAACCCAAACCTACCGACGCACTGCATCTTTCACTGTTTTTAATGTTTTCAAGTTTCACTACACTTTTTCACCTTTTTTCCCTACACTACCGATCCGGCTTGAAGAACCAGAAATGTTCAAGATATTGAACAAAAGAAGTTGATCTCGTTGTGCCTGCAATAGAAGATTAGATTGTATGCTAAATAACGCTGCGCTCAGGTTAGAAAGAGTCAGTTTATTCTAACTTTCACACTGCGAAAGATAGCCTTGTTACTTTTCATGTACTGTACCCTGGCGAAAGTTTCGGATTGGAGTTCATTCCGAACCAACTCGAACTCTTCCGAATCATTCGGGAATCTGTATCCGAACAAATTCGTAATAATCAGAACCAACCCGGAGCAATTTTTCAATCCTTCTCAATATCTTTCAATTCATGCGTCAACTAGAAATTCAATTCGCGTAAATCCGAGGCTCACTTTTCAATGCTTTTCAATCCGTGCCCCCCATCCAAATGAAGCCGATTCGACTTTTCAATCCTTTCAAATCCGTGGATCCTCTTGATGTTCAACCCGAATGTATTCGACACCAGTCCGAATGAATAAGACTGAATTCGAATTTAATCCGGATGAATCCGACACCAATCCGAAAAAAACTTTCAGTCCTTCTCATTTCGTGCGCCCAACCCGATTGAGTCGGAATCCAACTTTTAATCCTTTTTAATTTGTGCCCACAATCCGAATGAATCAAAAACCTTCTTCAATCCTTGTCAGTCTGTGCGCTCAATTTGAATAAATCCGAGGCACTTGAAAAGACTTTTCAATCCGTGCGTCAAGAAAAACTTCCAACCGAATGAATCCAAAATCAATCCGAAATGCCCTTTTAATCCTTTTCGATCCATGTACACAATCCGACTGAATCCGAACCCTACATTCAATCGTTTTAGATCCGCGCCTCTAGTCCGAATTAATTTTAAACCACCTCTCAGTTCTTCACAATCCGTGTATTCAATTCGTATAACACAAAACATTGATTATCCTTTGAGTTTTGCCATAAAATCTCTGAAAAAATGCGCCTATCCTCCAGGGACCATACATCATATCTAGATCTAAACAATATATAGTCTGATCCCCTAGGAGGAAATATGTCACCTTCTTTCGAAGCAAAGAACTTAAGGAATTTTTCATGGCAGCTTTCATTAGCGTCAAAGTACTTTTTTGTGTGAGGAGGTCAAATGACCAAGGCATATTCCAGCTCAGACATAACCAGTGATTGAAACAGTGTCTTGAAAGGTCCCTTAGTTTTGAAATTCTTGCATGTTCTTTTCAGAAGTCCTAGAATCCTACTAGCACCGCGAACAGTCTTGTCAACGTGTGTGTCGAGGGATAGACGGCGTAATGGTCACACCCACATCCTCAGTCACAGAAACTCTCTCGAGGTTAACAACCTCAATCGGGTACTGATATTCCAAAATATGTCTCTCCTTAGTAAGTGTCATGATCTCACACTTGCTTACATTTGAGGTAAAGTTTTTCTCCTGACACCAGATTGATATTTTTTATGTTCTCTTGAAACACATCTCAAGCTTGTGTACCTGATACGTGTATATAAAGTTTGACATTATCAACATTAGAAGTAGAAGAGGGCCTAAATTGGAGCATTGAGGAATTGTAAATGAGAGAACAAACGGACGAGAGCAGTGACCACCATAAGGCCTTTGAAACGTCCACAGAGATAATGTCCATCTAGCTGTATTTTTTTAGGAGATTATGAAGGTTTTCTGGAAATACTAGTAAATTGTACTAGTTGATCACCTAGGAATAAAACCATTCTGATACGTTGACAGCGAGGAAATGATAAAATAAAAATCATGTCATATATGTAGACATCTTTCAAAGGCCTTAGAGGAGTTTTTATGATTGAGACTGGGCGTTAATTCTCCACCTGAGACTTATCCCCATTGTTGAAAATGGGACAGAACCTTTTTTGCTTCCAGACATCTGGGACCGTTCCAAGTCGCAAGGCTGAGTTGAACACGACTCTTAACGGAGTGGCCAAAGTTGTTGAATGGTCCTTGATTAACAATATGTTTACAATAAATTTAACAGTATGCTTACGTGGAAGTTTCTTAACAGCTTTCATAACATAATTTCTGTCAAATCTCAGCACATCCTCATGTAACTGAAGGGTTTAAACAGTAAGAGGTAAGGAAAGTACATTCTGACCGTCCCGAAGGAAATTTTCTTAACAAAGGTTTCCGGAAACAGAGTGTATCAACTATATTATGTTTCGCTAGCGTCTCATATCTTCATGTAAGGGTGTTGGATAATTGGACTTTGAATTTTTTTTGAATAGATACAGCACTGATTCCATATACTCGTATAATTCGCTTTCACTTCCTAAAAATAAAATAAAGGAGATTCACCTAATATTCCGGATTTTATATACGAGTATTTCTGGGGTTGATCTATTCTGTGGAGAAACCTTCTATTGTCGGGAAAATTTATATTTTGGGTGAAAATATGCATTTTTTGAAACCGGGAAATCATCTCAGAGCAGACGGATGTCAAGAAAGAGAGGACAGAAAGCAGAAGCGTTATAGTGTCACATCTGCAAACTTATTTTTTTACACAGAACTCTGACACTGACGAAATATTCGCGGATGTAACTATACATTCT
>JAUMHM010118203.1:0-20360 GCA_032362435.1 Melikaiella ostensackeni | reverse complement strand
ATTACTCTAGATGGAGATTATGTCGAAGAATAAAGCCAATTTTTCATTCAAAATATCGTTTTTTCATTGTCAGGCCGGAGACTTTTCAGCCCATGTAGTATTTTTATTCCTTCGCTAGCTGTATTGCGAGTGTTCCGTCCGTCTAATTGACATGAATTGTTACGCGTCGCGCGCTACGAATTTTACATTCGCAATTAATTACCTGTTCAGCTTTTTGAAAAAAGGTTTTCACAGAAAACCTCCTTATAGTTTTCTGAACATCTTCTTTACAGGAAGTTTATATTTGCTCAAACTTCGCTCGATAAACGAAGCGATCAAAGATTATAAGGAATTGAAGGAGCAATGGCCCGGAAAAGAATTTTTTGTTTTGTGTAAAATAATGATATAAACTTTTCGCTCATATCATCATCCTAAGAATACTTTAGAGAGTATTGTCTCTGAATTTCATTCCAAAATTCCGAAAACTGTAGATGTGACGACGAGCAAGAGACCAAAAATTAATTACATATCGACTTCAGATAAAAATTTAATTATCATGGGTATTTCGAAAACTATAATAGATACAACTTTTTCGCTAAAGGAAAAAAAGATGCGCCATCTAATTTCCTATAAGAATGCATTCTTTAAAAAACAAATTTTCAAATTTCGATTTTCAGTTGCCAGGGGCCAACCTTCCCTCAACTTTACCGAGTTATGTCCCGTTCTGGAATCGAAGAGCTCAAATCCTGGAATTTACCCTTGTTGAACAGGCCTGAGCTATCAGGAAAACCTTCTTCATTCCATACGGTTTTCATCAGCTCAAAGAGTTTCCTTTTCCCATCCCCCTCTAAATAACACCCATGCTTTATTCAGTATGTCATTTTCTCTCACCCTTGAGTTGTTGTATGAGATTCCGTTCCTTCTAAGTGTCCATGAAGTGATCTTTCTAATACGAGTACATCATCTTTCTCTCACTACTTATGCTGGATTTTTGCTTTCTCTGTTTGCTCATGTACTTCTAAATATATTTTTTTCTTTTTGCATTCTTTATCCTTTCTCACTCGTCATCCTTTTTTCTCTTTTCATCATCTTCACAGATATCCTCAAATTCCACTCTTTCCTACATGGAAGCTCCCCATGAACCTTGATTTTCTTTACATTCTCTGTATAACTCCTCTACCTTTTGCTTTGTTCTTGAACATTCCTGATCTCACTAATATTCATGCGCTAATTGAAATCTGCTCGTCTTCACCTTTTTTTCATGCTGTTGTTCAATTTATTCGCAAAAATATTCCATTCTTCTTTTATGCTCCGTTCCGAGTAAACAGCACTCATTTCTCATTAAATTTGCTTTTGACTTCATCTTCCCATACCACAATCTCCTCTCGGGTATCTTCTGGCTACACTGGCCCGTGTACAAATATTTCGTTTCGGATTTGTCTTGAAGACATTAAAGTCTAGCTCCGTCTCATAAGCCAGACTTCATGGACATGAAATTTTGTCTTACGTTTATAGTTATAGCTCACAGTTGCAAGATGAACTGAACTTGCTTCAAGACATAAAGATTTCTGGTATGTCTTGAATAAAGGCCAATAAGAAAGGGACCAGATAATATGGCAATAAATTTGAAAATGATTTGTCTGCTCAATTTTTAAGATAGCTATTCAGAAGTAAAAAATCAGAATATGTAGGTCTTCACAACTGTAACCATCTACAATTTGCTTTAGAATGATTAATATTGCAGTTTTCTATAAGGCTCTCGTAAGCCGTAAGAAATACGGAAAAACGGACAACATTTTCGGAATTTTCGCCAAACAAGTGTAATAGTAATAACGAATGGAATAAAATAGATTGATTTCATGTGCATATTGTATAATAAACTTACAAAATTGTTTAAACATAAATGAGGATTAGCTTTTGGGACGGTATA
Organism: Melikaiella ostensackeni; assembly: GCA_032362435.1. NCBI lineage: Eukaryota > Metazoa > Arthropoda > Insecta > Hymenoptera > Cynipidae > Melikaiella > Melikaiella ostensackeni. The sequence continues at coordinate 18,451 of JAUMHM010118203.1, read as the reverse complement.
AGGATGACCCTTTTCACCACGGTAGGCAGCATTCTGACAAATTCTGTTTTCAATATGCACCCCATTGGTTGATGATCTGACTCTATTCTATCCATAATTTTAAAATCTTCTATGTTAGTCAACCCTTCATTGTTAGTAATAGTGTTATCAATTACTAAGGACCTCCTCTTGATGCTCTTTTGACTTCTCTCTCTTCTTCCACTACTTGACTACTTGTCAACAAAAAGATGTTTTTTTTTTGAGAAATGGAATAACTATGACTTAGAAAGGACTCTATTCGATTATAAGACTTCGTCATTCGACAATATTTATTTGTTTGAATAAACTCACTAGACAAGTAGTGATTTTTGTCAGTTTTCAACCGACGGATTTCTTTTCTTCAACGGAATCATTTTCGAATGACTTGAAGAAATCCTTCTTTTATGATACTCCATCAGCGAAAAGTAATTGTTTTTCTATAAACAATTTAATCAAAAAATCTGCCATTTTATCATTTTTGGAGAGTTTGCCACCGTTGACAGTAGAATCAAAATTGTTTGAAAAACCGATGGCAAACTCTTTAAATATTACGAAATTTTTTTTTGGATTAGGTATCATAAGGGGAGGATCATTGCAAGTAATTGAGAATCGATTCCGATAGAGAAACGAACTCTGTCAATTAAAAATGGATGAAAATCGGTTTTCGTTTGCAAAATTCATTTGAATTTATGACGAATTTTTTATTCTTTTGAAATCTTTCAACATTCTTAAGAAGCTTCTTTTTCGAAATAATCATGAATCTACATTTGGCTTTCAAATTTATTAAAACATTTTCAAATTTTTAATTATTTTTTACTCTTCTCGAAACTTCTAAAACTTTTAAATACCTTTTGAAGTAAATCAAAGTTTTCTTGAATTTGTTAAAAATCCTGAAAAATTAAGAAAAAATTCTTAAAATTCTGCAGATCCTTTTTCAACATATTTGGAAATCTCCAAGACTTGAAAAGTAATAAATTGAAAAAAATCTTAATCATTTGAAATTTGTCCACTATTGCTTTTATCTGAAAGTCGACTTTCGCAAATTCAATAAAATCTCCACGTTCCGAGAGCCTCTTAATCCGAAAAAAAACAAATTTCAAGATGATGTCTGTCTGTCGTTGTTGTCGTTGTTGCACAAGAATATTCATCACATCATCAGTTACACTGTTAACAGAGTAACTAATGGATTTTCTAGTGCTTCATCAGAGTATATATACTACAGTTGCTACCTGATGAATTATATGCGTCAAGCTTGTCCTTCTGGAATATTTACATTTCATAAATCAGTTCAAGAAAAGTAATTCAGATACTAAAGTTTGAAGTGATATCAGAATTAACATAGACTTTTGCGTTTCATAGAAATCCCGTTTCTACATGAAAATATTATACAGTCTACAATAAGGCACATTCAAAACTCATTTAAAAACTTAATATATGTGAATTCTACAAAATATGTTTAAAAAATCGTGTAAAGACCAACGCGAGAGGTTAATTACTCGTATTTTTGGTGTACACTAGATTGCAAAATTGTAAGATTGCATGGGATTGCAGAAGATTCCATGGATTATAGGAAGTTTATCACATAAAATCACTATATAGATAACGAATATAGGATAGTCAGAATTGGAATAGTAGAAAAATATTGAAGGAATTAATGTAAGAAGTAGAGTAATACAAACGAACTTGATTAGTTTAGAATTGCTTGAAATTTCATTGAAATCCATGAAAATCCTATGAAGTCTCTGATTTCCCTTGATACCTTTGGAAATATTTTCAAATCCTCAAAATCTCCGAAATCTTTCAAAAAGGCAGAAATTTGTAGATATCATTTGAAATCCTTTGAAAAGAAATTAATTGATTTTATTCCTCAAAGTTCTCTTGAAATATAAGATAAAATACCCCAAAATCTCTTAAACACTTGAAGGTCCTATGAAATCCCTTAAATATTGTGAAATTCTATTAAATTCCTTGAAATCTTTGAAAATCCTACAAAATTATTTGAAATTCTCTGAAACTTTTGGAATTTCTTGAAATTCTTTAGAATCTTTTCTGAAATAACCTAGAAGCTTTAAACTCCTCTGATTTTTTTTATTCATATCCCTTAAGGTTGTTGAAATCCGTAGAATTCCTTTGAAATAAAATTTAATTTATTCCCTAAAATTCTCTAGAAATTTGAAATTCTTAGGAATCTTTGCAAAACGTAAAAGTCTATTGAAGTAAGTATATATAATTTGAAATTCTTCGAATATAATTTAATTCGAGCTTATTCATTAAAGTCCTTCAAAAAAACCGTTCTAATCCGAACAAATGTTGGAAATACCTAAAATTCCCATGCATTCTCCAGAATCTCTAGGAATCCCTCGAAATTTCATTTCATTTCATTTACTGAGAAATAGAAAATTTCTTGAAATCTCTTGAAATTTTTTGGAATCCCTTAAAATCCCCGCAGATATTTTGAAATCTTTGAAATCCTCTAGAATCGATTGAAATGTTTCTTACGAAATTCGTTGAAATCCTTGCAAATATTCCCAAATCTCTTGAAAACCAATTAAATCCTCTAAATTCCGTTGAAATGTTTGTAAATTCCATAACATTCTTTTGAGAGCATTGAAATTCATGGAATTTTTCTGGAATTCCTTGAAATTTGTTGAATTCAATACTCGAATCGGTACTCGAATAGTGACGAAACTCGAACAGTTTTGAATTTTGGAAAGTTTCAAGAACTCAAACAATTTCGAGTTCATGAAAGTTCCGAGTGCTCGAATGGTTTCGAGAACTCACACAGTTTCGAGCTACTAGAAACTTCAAAACTTTCTTGTTTTCATTAAATTAACAAAATTTTCATCACATTCGGTACTGAAGGTTTTTTCGAGTTCAATAAACAAATGTGAGATCAAAATTTGGATCCAAGATTGCAACCAAGTGTTTGAAAAATCTAATAAGAAAAACGGATTTTTATAAAAGTCGGTATTAGGGGAATATTCGCATTGCTGAACACAAATTTGGGGTAAAAATCAGAAAATTCAACATTTTTCATCCAACTTCATCCCTGCCAATGCTTCAATTCCTTTGGAATCGATCAATAGGCGTCTTAGTTGTTCACGTTAATAAAATATGTTTGAAAAAACTCTTTATTATTTTCGAAATTTTAATATTTTCATAGATGCCAATTTTTTTACGTATGTGGAAATCTTGATGGCCTTCCTAAATTTGTAGATCACTTTATTTGCTGATCTGTAGAAGATAACTTATCTTTATTAGTCCCCTGTTCTCAACCAAAATTTTTTCATCTACACAATAAAAACAGAATTTTCCTTTCTTGAAGCCTTCCTTAGTAAAATATTTTTAAGTTTTGAATGTTTGCATCTATTTATATTGAAGATTTTCAATTGAAGATACTCCAATTCTTATGAGTTACAATGAAAAATACTTCAATGTGTAAGACTTACAATTAAAGATTCATTAAATTTTAATGTTTACAATTCAAAATGATGCAATTTGGAACTTTTCTCTCATATTACTAGTTCAATTTTGTAGACATAAAATTGAAAATTATATAATTTTGCAGCTTTAAAATTAAATCTTATTCAATTTTATAGATATGCAAAATTTTTAATCTTAAATAAATTAATTTTTATGATTTTCAATCAAAGATGCAGTAATTTGAACTTTTTACAGTTTGAAATGATGTAATTTTGAACGTTTTTTCGAATTAGGTATTTCCATTTTAGAAGATTCACAATGAAAAATTCTTCGATTCTGAATATTTTCAATTAAAGACTCTATAATATTCAGTGTGCAAAATAGAAAATAATGCGATTCTGAATGTTTTTTTCTTTATAGTTCTATTCTGAAGATTTAGAATTTAAAATCATTCAATTTTGAAGATTAAAAATTGAAAGTTATTGAGTTGTATAGATTTACAATTTCGAATTGTTCAATTTTCATGATTTATATTTAAAAACTTATTAATTTGGAATATTTACAGTTCAAAATGAAATAATTTTAAATGCTTTTTCTTGAAATAGTTCAATTTGTAAGATTTACAATTAAAAATTATTGAATTTTGAAAATGTGAAATTGAATTTCTTCCAATTTTATAGATTTGTAATTTAAAATTCATCAATATTCATTATTTTCACTTTAAGATTTGATAATTCGAAATACTTGCAATTCAAAATTATGCAATTTTGAACGTTTTTCAGAATCCGTAGTTCAATTATGTAGTCTTACAACGGGGAATTCTTCAATTCTGAATATTTGCAATTGAAGACACTTCAATATTTAATGTGCAATAAGAGAATGATAGAACTTTGAATGTTTCTTTGGTACAGTTCTATTTCGGAGATTAAAATTCAAAATAATTCCATTTCGCAGATTCATAATTTTAATTGATCAAATTTCATAGATTTGCAAGTAAAGATTCATTAATTTGAAATGTTTGCAGTATAAAATGATATAATTTTGAAGGCTTTTTCTTGAAAAAAGTTATTTTCGAAGATTTAAAATTGAGAATTATTCAATTTCGAAAATTTAGAATTGAAACTCATTGAATTTTATACATTTGCCAATTGGAATTCATCAATTTTTATGATTCAGAATTGAAGATTCATTGCTCGTCACATTCTTCAGCTTAGTATGATGCAACTGTGAATGCCTTTTCGGAATAGTTCAATTTTAAGATTCACAATTAAAAACTATACAGTTTCGAAGATTGAAAATTGAAGATTTATTAATTTGGAATGTTTGTAGTTTGAAAATATATGACTTTGAATGCTGTTTTTGTAATATTATAATTTTAAAGAAGTAAAACTGAAATATTGAATTTTTAAGATTGACGATTGAGGATTTATAATTTTGATTGTTTATAGTTTGAAATTGTGCGATTTTGAAGGTTTTTTTTTGTAATAATTAAATTTTGAGGACGTAAAATTGCAATCTATGCAATTTACTTGATATGCAATTGAAAGTTCTTCAATTTTGAACATTTACCCTTGAAGATTCATTAATTCGGAATGTTTACAGAATGAAACGATATTTGAATGATTTTCTAGGAAATGTTCAATTTTCAAGGTTTAAAATTGAAATTCATACAATTTTATGGATTTGCAAAATTGAAAATTTTCAATTCGTTAATTTTTATGATTTTCAAGTGAAGATTCATTAATTTGAGTTGCTGACAGTTTGAAATGATGTAATTTTGAACGTTTTACTTAGAATATGTAGTTCAGTTTTGCAGATTTACAATGAAAAATTCTTCAATTCTGATTATTTGCAATTGAGGACTTCAATATTCAACGCGCAGAATAGAAAATGATGTAATTTTGAATGTTTCGTTGGTACAGTTCAATTTGGAAGATTTAAAATAAAAAAAATTATTCAATTTTCGAGATTCACAAATGAAGATTCATTAATTTGGGATGTTGACGGTATAAAATTATACAATTTGAAATGCTTTTCTTAAATATTTTAATTTTGAAGATTGAAAATTTCGAATTGTTCAATTTCCAATTAAAATTCATTCAATTTTATAGATCTGCAATTTTAAATTCATCAATTTTTAAGATTTACGATGAGAGTTTCATTGATCTGGGAATTTTTTAGCTTAATATGGTGCAATTGTAAACGCTTTTTTTGAATAATTCAAGTTTGGAGAATGACAATCAAAGATTCAATAGTTTTGAATGTTTACAGTTTGGAATTTTGTGATTTTGGATGCTTTTTTGTAATAATTTAATTTTGAAAATATAAAATTGAAATTTATTCATTTTCATACATTTGCTATCAAAGGTTCTTGAATTTTTGAGATTTTTAATTGAAAATTAATTAATTCACTTAGGATCTTAAGTATTTACTTATTATATCATGTCTGTCTCTTGCACTCGATGCCATCAATCTGACTGTCGAAAAAATTATGATTGTCAATTTTTATGCATGAAATTCAAATCAACTATAGCTTAATTTTTTTCTTTATTAGTGTTTGATTTTATTTCAATCTGTAATTCTTAACGAAGTGTCTGAGGACACCGTAAATATTTAGTTGACGCTTTCCAAATCTCAGTGAACCAAAATATGGTCAATTTTTTATATGTTGTCTGATTTAAATCTATAATTTAATCAAAAATATTAATAAGTTCAAAACGTCAATTTTAAGCTTTATAGAAAAAATATGAATACGAATTAAAAAATTTTTTGAAGGTGAAGTGAAATAATTTTCTGATCATAGATTCTGAAAATTCAGAGTTTGACATAATTTGAAATATTAAATTTTTCAAAAGTTATAAATTACAATGTGCAATTTCCATCATTCTAAATTTCCTATTTAACAATTCTTAGAAGTTTTATGGCACAACATAGCATTGTTCTCTCGCGGATATTTCCTCCAAGAGAGGAGCAGCTGTTAAAAAATAATTGGAAATAACAACAAGACAAGGTAATTTGCAGGTGAAACCCGCAACATTACGAAAGTTAAAGAAGAGAAGCGGTCGGCTTCTTTAGGTTGGATTGGGTGTCTTAAATCCTTTGATTTGGGTGGTTTGGCTATGCTTCTTACGATCGTTTGGGTTTGATTGGGTGTGGTTGTATTCCCTCATTACTTGACCTCAATATTTTTAGAATGGAGCTTCCGGAATGTTTCTCACCAGTGTTCGGAAGGTATTAAAACGTTATAAATATCATCCCTTTCATATTTCACTGCATCACGAAATTAATGACAATGATTTTCAGAACTGAGTGAAATTTTGCCAATAGGCGCTTCAGCAGGTACAAGGGAACCCGAATCTATTTTTTTGAAAATCCTTCTCAGACTAGTCGTCTTCCACAAACTACGATACGGTTAATCGACATAAAATGCATTATTGGGGTGTGTAAACCCACACTGGTCGCGCGAAGTTAAGCGTCAGCGTCCTTGGTCCGTCAACGTTCGGTGTGGAGTAATTGGAAAACAACTTATTGATCCATATTTTATTGATGATAATTCAAACGGTGACAAATACCGTACCTCTTTGGAAAATGAACTTCCGAAATTGCTTCAAGACCTAAGCTTGCATGTGAGACAGAAAATGTGGTTCCAACATGACGGTTGTCGAGTGCATCATTCGGCAATCAAAGCACCCTGATGATGAGAGGCAAAGAGACTCACCGAAAACAAGCACCCCGATGTTGAGAGGCGAGGGATTTCACCGAGAAAAGACACCCCAATAGTGAGAGGCGAGGGGACTCAGCGGAAACAAGCACCACGACAGTAAGGGGCGAGAAAACTCACCAAAAAAACAGCACCCTGAAGGGAACAGACGACTACTACGTCCACGTCGTTGTTCCTGTGTAGCGCGAAAAGTAGTTCATTCATTAACTGCTTACATACCTAGAGTCGAAATGAGAAGTCTGCGTTTTGAAAATAAAACTGAGCTTTCTAATTTTCCTACTCCATTTTAACCTCCTGCCCAGAAGGGTGGAGGGTGTTTCAAAAATTAGATTGATTACCATAGAATAGCTCTTTCGAAAACAATCAACATGTCTTTTTTTCATCTCTCGTTTGGAAGCCCATTCGTTGAATAGTCAACAATCTCATTTTTGCAAATGCATCGCCATCTGGCGCGAATCAAAAAAATTTTTTGAAATGAAACTTACGTATTTTTCAATGGAAAATCTGCAGTAAAAAATGTGGGTTGTCATTAAAAAATTTTTAATTGCCGACTCTACCGCCCCAAGGGGGTGAGGCGTGGAGTAAATTTTTGCGGAGTTGCTTTTCCCCCTTGAAAAGGAAAAGTTTTCACTACGGAAATTTTTTTCGGTGGATGCGTATTTCTTCAGATATTTCGATGTCTCAAGATAAAAAAAACACCCTGTATATGTTATAAAACAAACATATGCTTACAGGTTGAACTAACAAGATTCTACGAAAACATATTTTTCTTGATTCAACGTTATCTCTGCCAGGCCTTCAGATATTTATCACACAAAATAATTATAATGTTAAAAAAAATCAACGATTTGGTGGTCTGAATCTTCGTAAAACAAAAAAAGTCCTTTATTTTCGTATTCTTTGGAATAAAAAGCATAAGAAACTGCTAATGAAACTTTTTCAATCAAAGCAAAAAGTAGTGATAATTTTGAGTTTTTGGTTTTCAAAGTTCCTCTGATACTGAAGAAGGTCCAAAGCAAGATCAATCTCAATTAAAACAGAATTCTCTTTTCCAAAATAGAACCTTTTTCTTTCTGTTCTGTATTAATTCCATGACAGAAATCAAAATATATTTAGTAGTTTACGAGAGAAACGCGGTACGGGGTCAACTTTGCACGTATCATTTGTACACGTGCCCAACTGTGCACGTGGATGACCAGACGTCAAATTGTGCACGTTCCCATCTGTGCACGTTGACAATTAGACGTGCTCAGTTGCCAAAGTGCAAACTGTGCACGTCTGAATTTTATCGCGCACAGATAGACACCTGAGGACTTGGACAACTGTGCACGTCTAACTGAGAATGCTCGAATGGTACAACTGTATACGTACACATGCACAGGTTGTACTTAAGAACTGTGGACGTGCAGAGTTCGCAGTTGAACAATAGTGCGCGTCTGAATTCCAACGTACACAGATAGCCATCTGAGGACTTGAACAACTACGCACGTTGATTTTATTTCAATTTTAATTGATGTTATGGTTTTCAACCAGGTTATGTATTAATAAAAAGTTCAAATCCGGGCCGAGGTAGATTTTTTTTCGTTCATCCAAAAAATGATATACTGACCAGAAAACCGACAATCTTGGATATATTTTATTAATACAAAACCTAGTCGAAAACCATAACATCAATTAAAATTAACTTAAGGTTGAAATCTGAATTAATCAAGTTATTCGAAGAAGTCTAAACTCTCGCAGGGCGCTTGATGCGTTTCGCGTCCTCCTGTGATATAGCAGAAATGAGAATCGATCTACCGCATTCTTGGTGGCGTGATTGTTTAACACTTCACCGAGGTAGATTTTTTCTTGTTTCTTCAAAAAATAAAAAAATAAATAGAATGAAATAAAATATAAAGAATATAAAAAATGGGAAAATTATATACTTACCAGAAAACCAAAAACCTTGAACAACTTTTATTACTGTGCACGCTTATGATTATAAGTAAGGTTCAAATGTTTTGACTATAATCGAAGAGGACAAACCTTCGCATCATCCATGTTTTTCATTTTATCGGATTTCAAGAGATTTCGGATGTTTTAAAAAGATTTCAGTAGATTTTGCAGAGTATCAAATAATTTGTGGATTGACATGCAAAAAAGTGAAAAAAGAACGATTTTCAAATCTGTTGAGATCTTCTGTTTCTTTTTTACTCAGAGATCCCAAGGAATTTCCTCTTAGTTGAGAAATGATGCAAATTCTTCATATGTACAACTTCTGATAGTCAACAATAATAAATAATTAAAAAAAAATTTGTTTCGCTTATTTAGATTTTTTGAAAATATGCAAAGAATATGTTTCTATACGATGCACTTGAGTCCTTCTCCAGAAAACTTTTCCGCGGCCATTGCTACTTCCGAAGCCTCAAGAAGGTCTTCTTCCTCATCAGTGGGAAGATTAGTTTGTGGACATGTCACTGTGAGCAAATCACGAATGACTTCAATAAAAAAATACAAACTGTGGTATGAAATTTCTTATTAGTAGTTCGTTCTTATAATATTTAAAAAAATTCCTGGTGAGAAATTCAAAAAAATTGATTTTATAGCATACCAACATGTCGTCAGCTCTTCATCTTCGTCGCCCTGTGTCGTTCTATATTCGTCCGAGACTGAGGAGAAGTTCGTCTTCTTTCTCGCTTCCGTCGAAGAGAAGGGCGTTGGACAACGCTTCCAACGGAACGTTTACTCCTTTTCCTTTCGAAAGATCTTCCTTTTTAATTCCCACTGTGTCACTGTCAACGTGTGAGCCACAGGTTCACCACCATCATCTTCGTAGAAGTCTGCGGCATTGGCTAGAAGTGTTTCTTCTACTTTTTCATTTCCATCCGAATCGGTCGAAGCAGAGGTAAGGGTCTAAGTGTTGGAAGTGCTTCACTGTGCATCTTTACCGATTAGTCAAGAGGTATTCTATGTTAAACTTTTCTTTCAAGAGCTCCTGTAAGCTTACTGAAAATAGGCTGGTGAGGTGGATTCATTTTTGAAACGGGAGCATTGTAAAACGTCTCCCTACTCTCATGCAGGTGATGTAATTTATCATTCTATTTAAGACTTATTTTTGGTCTGTTTAATCTCTCTTAATTCCGAAAGCAGTTGCACCACTGCCCTTACAATATAAATGCTTCAATGTTGAGGAGAATGCGATTTCCAAATCATTCTGATTTACCTGCAATAATTTTTCAAGACATTTATTTTCTGTTTTTTCATTATTTAATTCGAAATATGTGTCAAGTAAGTGATCCCTTGCTAATTTCATCAAGTGGGGGATGTCTGCAAAAACGCGTATTTCAATATTTTCATTACATGGATGCTGGAAGTACATCTTTTGCTTCTCGCTAGTGCCGACACCCAGCTCTTTTTGGAACTTGTAGCTCAACAGATTACTCGCCTCGACTGAACACGTGTTAGCCCTAATGACGGTACAATCTTTAACGGTAATGACTGAAGTGGCCAATCGGACCCACAAAATTCGACCCGAGACAGGTAGAATCGCGCAAGTTTCACAGAGTTCCAAAATCACAGCTCGACGCGAAGAACTACAGAAATTGCGCACAGGAATCAGCGCTATCAATGGAGAACCGCGAGGACGAGGCCCGCGGCGAGGAAGAAGTCATTCGCGCGGTCGGAATTCGTCTCGAAATCGCGAATCGGTTGCGGATGGTCTGTACTTATTTATACCATAGGAAAGTCGATGATAAGGCGACAAATTGTCGCAACCCATCCACCTAAAAGACCGCGGAAAACGACAGGAACCATCATTGATAGCGGCATTCAACAATGGTCCCAGCAGAACTCGTTGCATTTTTGTTACCGATAAGTCAACTAAGATTGCTTACTTAAGTGACATCGGAGCCGACATGAGTATTTTTTCGCGAAAATGTGTAGGTGGACTCTCACACAAATGCGAATATGAACTCTATGCAGCAAATAACACACGCATAGCAATGTACGGCACGATAGCAGTCGATCTTGATTTGTCACTGAGACGAAGTTTCAAATGGCGAATGTTAGTAGCGGATGTTGATGAGCCTATCATCGGAATGAACTTTTTAGTTTATTACGGACTTCTCATCGATCCAAAAAATCAAGATCTCATCGACTTGGATACCGGATCAACAACACAAGGGCGATTAGCATCAGGCTAGCACATGTCAATTGAAACTATCGTCAGTAGTACAAACTATCATAGAATTCTTTTCGAGTTTCCCGATGTGACACGGCTAGCGGTATTTGGTAAAGAATCAGTGAAACATGATGTGAATCATTATATCAGGGCCACGTCCAGATCTCCAGAGTTCTGCAGACCAAGACGGCTTGCACCTGATCGTAACAAGCAAACTAAGACAGGATTCGATTTGATGATGCAACAGTGATTTATACGACCTTCGAAGAGCTCTGGGCTTTACCTTCACACCTGGCAGCGAAGAGAGCTAACGGAGTGCGACCCTACGGAGATTGTCGTGCGCTCAACGCACGCACGGTACCACCGGACAGATACCTTGTCCCTCGCATTGATGACTTCGCTAGAACTTTCCACGGACATGCGGTATTCTCTACGATAAATCCGTTAAGAGCATATAACCAAATTCCAGTTGTGTCGCAGGATGTAAAAAAACTGCGATACCCCACCTTTTGGTTTGTTTAAATTTCTACGTATGCGTTTTGGACTGCGTAACGCCACGCATACTTTCCAGCGATTTATAGATCATGTACTGACCAACAACTAAGTTATACTGACTTTGTATCAGATTGTTGGAGAAAATTGTTCCGAATAATCATTTTGTAAGGTTGAATGATATTAAATACAAATTAGAGAAATCAGTCAACCTCAACGTTTAAAAAAAAATGCTTGAGAAGAAGTCGACTCTTGATTGCGATTTTATTACGATGTTGTCAGAAAAAATTATTACTTTATATATTATGTGTGGATAATATTTTCAATAAAATGAACTTGGAAAAAACTCAAATGAAACTCTTTATGTATGCATATATTTTTTAATGGATCATTCACGGCGGCAATTATATATAAATAAAGATAAATGTCCCTCAAAATGCTTAAATATTCCTTAAATTCTATTCATTTTTCTGGAATCCTGGAAACCGAGCAAAAACTGAAAATTTGAATGATCAGATCATCGATTTTTGTGATAAAATCACGATATACTTCAATAAATTAGACTGCTTTTGAATTCAGACTAATCATTATTTTAGCTGCGTATAATTTTTCTCACGAATCTACAACAATTACAAAATTATATTGTGCGCCTTACTGTTTCGACTATAAACGGTCAATTTCATGAGTATGGAAATATTTGCATGTATGTAGACGCATTGCTTGCTAATACTGCGCCAAAAACAGTTCTTGAAACAGACCTTTGCTCCTTAAAATATGAATATGATTTTTTATGAATTTGTTTTATTATTTATGTCCGCAATATTGACTCCTAAAAGCTACACCGTTTTCCTGAAAATCCTTTGACATTTTTGGTAAAGAAACTTTAAGGCATTTGGCGTATTTTGCATTTGTTTCGATTAGGAAATCCTATGAAATGTTGTCAAATCACTGGCAGTCTGCCATTAGTTGCAGTCATTAAAGTTCTCTTGAAATGCTCTGCATTCCTCCAAAAATCCATTGAGATTTCCCCCAATGTACGGAAATCACTTGAAATTAATTCAGTTCTTCTGAGCTCAATTGAAATCTTCTGAAATCATCTAAAATCCTATCCAGAATCCCTTACATTTATTTAACATAATTTGAAATTCTTTGAAATATTTCAAAATCACGAGAATCCTCGAAATCCTATAAAATCTAGTAAAATCTCTTCGATTCTATTAAAAATACTCGAAATCTATAGAAACCCTTTGGAATCTCTTTAAAGCCGATGAGATTATCAAGAAAACGGATTATGCGAAGGTTTATCGTTGTTGATATTGTTATAAAATCCAACTATTGACAAGTTACCATTTTTGAGGCCCGAATAATAATAATGACAAAAATCGGCGATTCTGAAGAAAAATACGCCTTGCTAATTCGATAAAATGAATGAATAAAAAATGATAGATATAAATTTTTTTTCTAAAATTTTGAGCGAACAATATGGTTATTGATTTCTGAACATTATGTTTATGTGCAGATGAGTCAACCCAATTAAACATGTTCCTATGATAATTTTTAATAAATTTTCGAACCTTTTTTCAAGTATTTGTGAAAAACTCTTATCTTTTGACAAGATTGAATAATATACTTTAAGGAATTCTGCAACACCTTCTATCTTAACTTGAAAAAAACTGCAAAATATTATTTAAATAAAATAAAATAAGTGTGTGCTTTTTAAAATAATTCAAATTTTTTGAGGAAATGTTCCATTTTGTTATTTGTCATAGACCTCAAATTATATTATTATCAGTATTCATATTGTATGATATAAGGTTCATAGAAGAGTATTTTAGTAGGTAGATGAATTAGAATTACAGCAAATGGTGATAATTTGGAAAAAAATTGAAATCGGAACAAATTATAATTCGAAAAAGTAAAGAGCAAATGAAAGTCAAATCGCTTTGAAAAATAACATTTGTATGAAAAACGTAGAGGCTCCGGTACATTCAGTCCAGAACAAAACATTTTATCATGAAAAAATGTTCATTCAGTTGAATTTTATAAGATACTAAATATCTGAATCACGTTATTTCGAATTATTTTTCACATGTTTTCGATTCCTTTCTATCGTCTTCCCTAAATAATGGACAGTCCTAAAAAATCGCAATTCCGACTTTTTTCCATGTCCTCCTTCTGCGATGTAGCCGTACTTAAATTATGTCAACAAATACTAAAATGAGGGGTTTATTACTAACGATCAGCCTTCCGTTCGTACGATTAACCAAATGCACGATCAAGCGGTTAATCTATTAACCGTTTGATCGTTTAGTCGTTTACTCGTCTGATTAACCGGTTAACCAAACGAAAGACGGTTAACCGAGCGAACGATCGAGACGATAAATAAGATCAAGACGGTTAACCGATTAACAGGACGGGGAAAACAAGGGAAACGAGTGAGCCCAGGGATACGAACAAGCTCGAGCAAGCTTATCCAAAAAAAAGGTGAGGCAAGTAAAGAAAGAAGGCCCAAGTCTTGGGACTGAAATAATGTCAAAATCCTTCATAGACAATCTACTGTCAGTTTCTAAGACTTTTTTGAAAGCAGATAATGGCTTCATCACATTGTAAATTTTTTGAATGTGCAGCTACTAGGCGTCTGTTAATGTTGGACCTATGTTCAAAAACTCTGATATCTTGTTTGATATTTCTGATATTACTTCATGCTGTTCTAATAATTCTGATAACATTCCGTAAACACTAGTCCAATTATTTTCGATGCATTGGATAAAAGATTTTGCACTCTTATTCATTTCTTCTACCTGAGTTTCAAAAATTATAGATGCCTGTGTATGATGCATTTGAGCAACAAAACAACTAGCTTTTTTCACTACAGAAGTAGTCACAATTTCCTGAAGGACAGTGCTGGCTGTTTCCCGCAGTATTTTTTGAAATCACTGTACGGTTTTTCCTGCAAAACAAAGTTATTCTTTATAGAGACATTTGGTCCGAAAATGAGGGGCATATCTCAGATTCTTCACTGTTTTTGGTTATAAGTAGTGTCATAGGTACTGAATAATTGTACGAAGCATGAGTTCGCAATTGATTCAATTTTTTGAGATATTTGTATCGACAATTTCGCACTACTTTCATTCTTTTCAAAATAACTCAGTGGTTAGTAAGAATACAGAAAAATGTTTTAGACAGTTTTAAGTAATAATTTATTGCAATTTCATTTCTTTTAAATGAAAGATGTTAATATTTCATATTTTTTATTTATGAAATGAAATTAATTTTTCGTTTTTGAATATATTCTTGACGATAACATTTTTGAGACAAAATTTCTTCAAAGCAAGTATTCTGCGGCATGGCTCGTCCCGCTAGCGTGTTTGAGTGCGCCAAAGGCGCACGTCTGTCGAATCTCTCGCTTCGTGCTCGATAATGTATTCACCTCGCGCTACGCACCCGGATACTTCCAGTCTTCGCACTTCGTGCTCGGCTTATTGTTAGCTTACATACTGTAATGCATATATACAGAAGCTTACTTGCTCAGTCAGAAGAAAGTAAAGCTAAATTATCTATTAATTCAATGCATGCGTTAACTAATCAGGAACCAAGCCCCACAGTTAACCCTTCTGCTAGTACTGCTTACAATAACAGTATTGTTTCACACGCAACTGTTCCAATTTTACCTACCATGAAAACTGTCATTTTAGCAACAGCTCAAATTAATGTGCAAGCACCCAATGGTCAGAACTTACGTATTCGAGCGCTTTTAGATCAAGGATCTCAATCCACTCTAGTGAGTGAATGGGTTGTACGAATGTTAAAATTAAATAGGCAGTCTGCTATGACTAAATTATGTGGTCCTTTTGGCATTTCATTAGAAACAGTAGAATCACAAGTTGATTTATTTATCACTCCAGTTAAAGGCAGAAATATGATCATTCCTATAACCGCGTTAGTTAAAACTCGTGTTAGCAATTATTTTATGTCTAAGAATGGATACTCCATGGATTAGAAACATTTAGAGGAATTGTCTTGGGCTGATCCTAAACCTTACAGTGATAAAGAAATAGGAATTATAATAGGAACTGATTATTATGGTTCTATTATGCTACCTGATATTAGGAAAGGTCCTCTAGACGCTCCCGTAGCGCAATCCACTATTTTTGGTTGGACTTTTCCAGGTCAAGCAGGGCAATCGGTTTCCTTTTACAATACTTCTATTGTACAACATAGGATTATTATCTCAGAACTACAAAATGACCTTAAGGCATTCTGCAATCCGGCTGACTTGGGCACTAGAGGATACACTCTCTCGCAATTAATCGATAACGATTTGTGGTGGAAGGAACCCTCATGGCTTAACAAACCATCAGTCTCTTGGCCGACGCAAGCTTCTCCTATCCCTTTCAAGTCAGACCTTGAGACTCGAACTATAGTTCACCAGGTTACAATTTAATCTGTCGACAATCTCCTCACTCGCATCTCGAATGCAGCATCTACATGGCCCAAACTCTTGAAGTTTACTGCCTACCTGCTTCGCTTCATAGATTACTCGAGAAAGGATCCAACCAAGACACCAGTTTTGAATACCGCAATGCTGCAAAGAGCCATATTCTTGTGGTTAGGGTACTTGCAAAGACAATACTTTAGTAACGACATCAAAATGTTGAAAATTAAACGTCAAGTCAGTCCTTCAAGTCCTTTGAAAAACCTGAGCCCATTCTTGGATGAGCATGAATTGATACGAGTAGGAGGTAGGTTGGAAAACGCTCCAATTCAGTGGAATGCAAAACATCCCATAATCTTACCGAAAGATCGTTTTACTGAGCTTATAGTCGAGCGAGCTCACTTCAGAACATTACGTGGAGGTCCTCAGTTGACTCTCTACGTAATCAGACAAAATTTTTGGATCTTAGGAGCGAGGAATCTGGTTCGACGATTTATAAACCATTGCGTAAACTGCGTTCGTCAAAGGGCACAATTGGCATCCCAAGTTATGGGGCAGTTGCCAGCTGCGAGAGTTTCCAGGTCAAGGCCATTTCTTCACACAAGCTTAGACTACGCTGGACCTATATCAATTCGTGTGGGAATATGGAGAGGATACAAATCTCGAGAAGCATACATCGCTTCATTTATATGTTCATCAACACGAGCTATTCACCTTGAATTAGAATCAGATGTTACCACTCCAATGTTTCTTTTGGCACTACGAAAATTCGTGTCAAGAAGAGGTCTTCCTTCAGATCTCTACAGTGACAATGGAACATACTTTGTTGGAGCTGATTAAGAGCTGAAACGTCACTTTAAAAATCTTTCCGCTGATTGAGAAATCGGACATGAGCTAGCTACAAATAGCATAAACTGGCATTTTATTCTTCCTGGTGCTCCCCACTTTGGTGTTCTTTGGTAGGCAGGAGTCAAGAGTGCTAAACGTCACTTGTGCCAGGAAATGAAAAATTACACTCTAACTTTTTAAGAGCTGAGTACAGTCTTATGCAGGATCGAGGCTTGCTTGAATTCAAGACCTATCTTCGCTAAGACCGATGATGCAGAAGACTGGTCCTACTTAAGTCCTGGTCATTTCTTGATAGAAGCCCCACTTTAAGCGTTGCCAGAACCTTCAGTTTTGAACTTGAAAAAAAGTTACTCGAAGATATGGCAACTGGTAGAGAGAATTACGGAAGAATTCTGGAAACGGTGGTCTATAGAGTTTCTGTTAGAACTTCAAAAGCGGTACAAGTGGTTGAATCCAAGCGAAAACATGAAAGTCGGAGATTTAGCGCTTATTCAAAAGGCGAACACAGCTCCGACTGCTTGGCATTTAGGGAGGATCATTAGCTGTCATTCCGGTAAAGATAAAAGGGGCCGTAGCGTAACTCTGAAAACTGCTTACGGAATTTATGATCGCCCCATGATAAAACTTTGTGTTCTTCCGGTTGATCAAGAGAGAATTTGAGTTTCCAAAGATTCAAACTCAATTCAGTCATGGTAGGCGGCGATCTAAATTGCTTTAGTTTTTGAGTAATGGATGAATATTTAATCGGCGGACGATGTTATAGATTTAAGTAAAAAAATATAAGAAAATGACATAATAAGATCAAATTTACTAAACGGTTCAACCGACTTGTATTATTCGTGACTTTAATGATTGTATCATATTTGGTAGCTTATTTTGTTCCTACGGCGACTCAAGATGAGCGGAATGTTGACGCCCAGTATTTAGCGCCTGAAATCGTACGAGTATGCTCTCACCACCTCTGCTATAATGTGAAAAGAGGAAAGGGCGATCAGATTCGCGAGAGAGCTCGAACCAGTAGCATCAAAGTCGGAAATCGGTTTGCCGAAATTAATTAAATAGAAGCAAATTAATGCCAATTGTACTTTTCTCATTTCTGATCCTGCACAACTTGATAAGATTCAGGAAGCATTAAACAGGAATCCTTTTGTTATGATAGTCCATCAGCGAACAATAATTATTTTTTTATGAAGAATTTCTTGAGAAAATCTGCTCTTCTGTCATTTTTGAAGAGTTTGCCACCGTAGAGAGTGAAATTAAAATTGTTGGAGGAAACTGACGTGTCGCTGCAAAGCTGGTGCCGAAAGACCTGAATTTCATGCAAAAAAGGGATCGCGTTGATGTCGCAAAAGAC
>JAUMHM010118194.1:0-20360 GCA_032362435.1 Melikaiella ostensackeni | reverse complement strand
GAAACAGTAATTATAATAGAGTAACTTAAATTCTTTCTGCATCCCTAGATGTTATTTTTATATTTATAGAAGAAAGATGTGTGAGTTCAAGACATCCTGGGACATCACATAATTTATAATAATAATAATTATTATCATTATAATTTTTTCAAATCTTTTAGCATATATTTTATTGTTTTAGTACTATCAGTTATCATAGTTATTCATATAATTATGTTCATTGTTAGTTAACGTTCAGAATGTATCCATATTCGTGTTATTCAATTTCTGCCTTTACTCAACCTTTGAACCTTATTAAAGTTTTTCTATTTGCCGACAGAACTTAGTTTACATTTTTAGAAATAATTAATTTCAATGAACGATGTGATGCTGGGAAGCAGAGCAAACGAAGCCCACAGTCCCACAGTTTCGCGGAGTGGGAGAACCGCGGAAAAACGCGAGAAACTGTCGTCCCTTCCACTCGGTCAAAAACCAATAGCGCGCGACTCTCACACCTCCGACCACGACGCAGCGCCTGCCCGCTCGTTGACTTTACTTCTCTTCGCAGCCTAGGAAGATTGGAATAAAAACGCAGCGATCAAGTGGCTTTTGGAATTTCTTCTTCTGCCATCAAACATCTTTTTCTTCAAACCTGCTCTCCTCAGAGCAAACAGAAATTTTGACTGTTTCAGTCCTTTTCAGGACTAAACGGCGTATAACGAAGACTCTTCTGCTCCGACCTTTCCCTCTCCTCTCTCTCTCGTAGATCTCTACCTCTTCTATTGATAACTCTCTGGCGCTCCGGCAGACCGCTAGTTATCGGTTAGAAGGGGTTTGGGCCCCGAGCCCAGGAGCCCGCCCAACGGATTTAATTCATCTTGTTGGTACTCACCAGCGCCCCGGCAGATAAGTGTTTATCAACTGGATGGGCTTAAATCCTAGGTAAATTGTGTCCCTAAAAAAAAAACGGTCATCAGAAAGAAGAAGCAATCACACTCCACTGGTAATGGACCAGAAGAAGCAAAAGGATTTTGACGGATTCCAAGCGTGGTTGCGGTTGCTTAGGGAGCGAAACGTGGAGCGCATCTACAGCAACAGACGACAAGCCGAAACCGGGAAGGTCCAAAGTCCATGGAGAGGCTACAGGATTTCCTCGACGGCAAAGAGGATTCGCACCATCGGGCATCCCATACCTCGCCCTGGAGCTTCTTCCCTTCTCCCATCCTAACACCAACTTTGACCTTTAACCTTATTTCCTTTTCGCTAACTTAGTCCCTGTCTACTACTTCCTCTATCCTTTGCTCTCCTTAACTCCTCCTCCTCCCAAACACAAATGAATGCATTTCCAGTCCTCCTTTACCAGTCTCATTCCCTACTTCGACTAAGCTCCTGCTTGTTAGTCCCCTTTCTTCCTTTACTCTTCCACTTCTCCTCTCACCCCCCACCCCAAAGACCAAATTCACGGGGTAGGAATCGTATCAATTGACACCCGAACGTTGGCCTTAAAGTTTCAGCTGTTACTGGAACCAGACTCACTGGAACATGTCTCCATTGTCCGTGAATAGTCGGGTCGGCTTTTCTCGACGACTGATCATACGTCTCACGCCCATGTTCATCAAGTTCGTTGATAAAGAACTTGCGAGCTCTTGGTGTATGGCTCGTACGTTTAGGCAGGTGAATAGTAACCCTTACTTCTTTTCATGCCTTCTTCCTATCGTCACCTGGAATGGGCCCAAGTATTCCACCCTTGTGTTGGCAAATGGTTTGATAAATGAGTTGGTTAGCATGTCGGGTAGTGGAGCCATTTCTGGTTCTTGAGGTTGTACCTTCCACTGTCTGCGGGTCAGTACCCCACGGTACGCACTGTGCTTCGGATCTTCGTGATCCAGTACTTGGAACGATCATTTATCACTCGTTCTCGCTCAGTGTGTGCTGATTTCTTATGGTGGAATGCAATCAGAAGCTGCACGATTGGGTTTCTGCCATTGAGAATTACATGCTCTCGTACGAGTTTCAGTACTTTGAAAGTAGATAACAACTCTGTTTCTGCTGCAGTCGTATTCCCTCATCCGCGAAATCCTGTCCTTGTGCTAGTTTTAGCACTTCCTTTTTACCCTTTTCGATTTCTGGTGCTGTCAGTTCCCTGCCTCCTACTGCTCTGCCGCGACACTACTGGATGAACCAAAAAACTCTCGCCATCGTGCAGATCAATTTGGGCCATAAGGTAAGCCTGAAAAAATGTATAAGATGTGGCTGCTGTACATTAATCAAAAGTATAAACTCTCGTTCGAGTTCCTTCTTTACTTCCGCCAAAACATCTGATTTCGAAGTCTCTTTTGTCCACTCGTCTTATCTCTTTAATAAAAGTTCTGGCCTGGAAACCATCGACAGGAAGAATTTATTTCAAGGTGCTTCGTACCTACTTCTACTCGTTTACTGAAGCCAAGTCCAGTGCCTCAGCTAGACGATGAGCTACGGAAGGTTGATACTTTCTTGCGTCAAATCGGATCCATTATCGGGGTGGTACGTGAGCCTGCCTCCCCCTACAGGCGGATGTATATGACTGCTGCAAATGCCTGTGTGCTCGCGTCGCAGAAAATGTGAAGCTGAACTTAGCGTAACTCACCGAATCCCAAGGCATAGGAGCGAGGAATTCTTAATTTTCTGGCTTCTCACAGATCTTCTAGAATCGTTGATTACAGTATATACATGATTAATTTCAGGACTTCTCGCTTTGCCCGTGTCTTCTCTCCGCTGACTGAACGTCTGTCTATTTGAGGAAAGTTGACGGTAAAACTAAAAATGTAGTTTTCCCGTGACCATGTCACCCCTAAGACTTGAGTGAATTCTTCATTTCCAAGAGAAATCATAACCTTCATCTGCAGTTTCATCAATTCTCCCGCCTGGTTATTTCAACCTGAAAATCGCTGTCTTCCGCGATCCTCCTCTTGAATCCGTACCTCATGGAACATCTCTCTCAAGTCCCCGCATATCGCTACGGGTCGTTCGCGAAATTTCGAGAGGATTCTATTCAATAATTTATAGAGGTCGAGTCCCTATAAGAGTCTGTCATTAAGGTTCACTTCTTGTGCCTTGGCTGAAGGTGTCAGAGTCCGCCTTTCCTAAGATGACCTTTAAAGGAATTTCTGTGTAGGTATATAGTAGTATTCTCCGATCATGATCTTGGGGGTGACTCCAGCGGTGTCTGGAAGATTCATATCCTTCAAGTGTGCCTACTCTGAAACGTTCATCTCGACCGGTTGATACGGCAAATCAAGGTCTTGAAGGGTCCGAATATCTTTCAGATAGAACATATCAGCGTTCCCTGTGATCTTGACTGACACTCGTATGGAATTGCAAACCTTGTATGCTCTTTAATTCATTTATTCTGAGCGCAGTGGATCAACACGCCCTTGCAGACCTAATTGACGTGCTAAGTAATTTTGTTTTATAGTCACGGACGAGCAAGAGTTTAAAAACACGTAAGTGGATACTTGACCTTTCCGGCCATCTAAAGTCGCCGACATGATCTTCATTGACATTCGCCATTTATTTTTTCGA
Source organism: Melikaiella ostensackeni (assembly GCA_032362435.1). Classification (NCBI taxonomy): domain Eukaryota; kingdom Metazoa; phylum Arthropoda; class Insecta; order Hymenoptera; family Cynipidae; genus Melikaiella; species Melikaiella ostensackeni. The sequence goes on along the minus strand of JAUMHM010118194.1, from coordinate 16,820 downwards.
ACTATGTTCATTTACTCGATCGGATTGACTTCAGTCTTCTCTGAACCAGAACTTCTAGCTTAAGCGTCTGTGGTGGTGGCGTTTTTCGCGACGCTCATAATGCAAGAGAGGGTGGTGTCCTCTAGTGCAATTATGGCATTCTTCCCGCACTGTATTCGCTTGCACTGTCACATACAATGCTTATCCAACAAGTAGCCCACTTCCACCGTGCATTTATATCCAGTTTTTAAAATTCGTAACCCATCGCGGTCGAGTGCATATTTTCGCAGTAAGCGCACTTGCTGTCCTTTGATTCGTTGTTTCTACAAAAGTAAGCACCGTCTTACCATACAATACTTGTCAACGTTAACGGAATGTTCGCTACCCCCCCCCCCTCCGTGTATCTGTACTTCATCGCTATTGACAACTTTCGAATAAGTTGTTCGGTTAAGATGGCATTTGAAAAGTGTGCCGGCCGTTCTAAAGCTTCTATCGTTGCTGCCAAATTCATTATCGCGGTCACGAACTTTACGATACTCTTTGCCTTTTCGTCCTTTATTTTAGTGAACACGACTGCGCTGCGTAGTAACGCCTAAATTACGTGCTCAGTTCTACCGAATTTTGTTCAAAATTTCCATTACTTCGTCAACTTTCGTTGTCATCAATATGATCGAACCGATTCTAACGCATTTCCCTTGAAACAGTTTTACGATCGCGTCACGTTTTTACTTGGTGTGAACCCGTAGTCACTAGTTGTTTGTTTGAAGGTACTTACGAATAGTGGCCACTTAATTACCTGACCACTGAAGCTAGGGGAATCCTTGCCTATCATCTGCCTCGCGAGGTACCAGCCCAGTTTAGAATCAGCTCTGGAAGTTTCGTGGCATGGTTGTGGGGAAGTTGCTGATCTTGTTCGCTCACCAGTGTTCATCGCTTTCTTCGATTCCTTTTGTCTTTTCGGTGCTGTTATCCACGATTGAACCTTCGATCTCGTCGACTGCTTCCAGGCACGTGACAGGTTGTCATGATCTTCACTGTCGTCATCTTCATTAGAGCTTACATCTTCCTGGCTGTTCACTACGTCAAGGTCAACTAGCTGTTGCTTGCTCCGTATTTGGATCATCTGCTTCTTTTTTTCAAGCTACTTGAGAGCCCCTGCTTCTCCCAGTCTTAAAACTTCCTTAGCTTCTCGAAGCAGTAACTCTAAACGCTTACTCTATCACGCGCTGGCACTCGACCGCTTGGATTTCGCGCTATTCGATTTTGAGGAATTGGACAAAGAAGCCTGTGAATTGAGGGTAGCTGCAGTGTTGGGCTCTGGTTGCACTTTCTTGGTCCTAAAGGCATTCACTTCCTTTTGCTTACCGCTGGCTTTCTTCGGGGCTTTCGTCTCTCCGGCCACGAATCGCCTAGGCTGGGTGGAATCTTCTCTTTCCGCCAGACTCTCTCCGGCCACTTTTGGGTCGACATCTTCGTTTGTACTACCTATTCTGAAACTTTCTTTGGCGTCCTTTTGAGCGTCACTTTTCTCACCCATGACTCTGCCAACAGATTAGGGCTTTTTCGCAGAACATATCACTGTCTATAGCGCGCACAGTTTTGTGTAATAACGATAAGGAGAAAACTAATGGAAGGATATTTAGGGCAAATGAATATTTGTAAAACACGGAACTAACAAAAACAGGATTCATTAAAACATGAATTGAAACTCCTTATTACACAGTTAAGGAAAAGAATATTGAAGTTTGAAAAACAAAACTGAAAATTATTTCTGATATACGGAAAAGTAAATAGTATAATCAGAACACAATTATTCAAAGAATTCAAAGGACGCTCTGTCGATTCTTCAAGTGATTGACGTGGGCAGTCGATGCTCCTGTCAGTCACGAACAGAACTCATAGGACGCTACCCTTGACGGTCCACTCCCTCCGCTTTCACTTCTTTCCAGACCTGTCGGAAAATCTATTAGATTTTCCGCAGGACCCCGTCAGTGACGAATCGTCAAGAGTATTCGCCTTGCTTCTAAAGAGCATTTACGACACAGCTGTTTTTCGTGCCTATGAAGCGCGGCTAAATTTCTACTATTTACTCTCTACGGAGTAAAAAGTGACGTCAGAGGTCAATAGTGAAAACTATTTACCTATTAGCTCACTTTTTGGGCTCACAAAAGTGTTTGTGAAGCGATCAGTTGATCGCGTTGACAGATTGTTTAACAGATTGGACCAACTCAAAGCGATAAGTTACTGTAAATTATCAAAAATTTCCGGAAAATCTGATAATTTTTGGATGCCTTGTATTTTCCGTAAATTCTAGTAAGATACTCAAATTTCAGTAAGATACTTTAATTTCCGTAAATTCCCAAAAATTCGTAGTAAATGTATCAATTACCGAAAGTTTTCAGAAATTTTTGGATTATTTTAATTTTTGTGAATTCCCGTTAATTCTGGAAGTTTTGCGGAAATTTACAGTATCCATAAATTCACAAAACAACCGGAAATTTTCGGTTATTTAGAAAATGCCGATAAAGTTTTAAATTTTCAACAATTTTCGGTAACTTATATAATCTCAAAACTTCAAAAATTCTTCAATTTTACGTTAAGAAGTTCCCAGCGATAGATGCAGAGAGGGAGAGAGACACATACTGTCCAGAGTCATAATGCGACCCTAAGACCGCTTTACTACCATCTTTGTCGCTCTTACGGTGTTGGCCACGACCCTACCCTGCCGAATGCTCCGAGGGAGATAGAGACATTTGTGAAGAACAAGAAGTTATATGTGTAAGTGACCGTGCGTACAGCTGTCAGACGCCCAGACCTTTCGTTGCTCTAGGGCCAACCGTTGAGTCAGGTTTGTCAGCTTTATACAGGTTCACTCTTCAGTCTGGAAGTATCTCTGAAACAGGTATGATCGTTCACAGAGACAAACCTAGTTAGTCGTAAGCGAACTTCGAAAAAGGCAAGACGTGGCAGAGGACTACTAAATAGTCATCAATAGACTTGTAGTAGAGTGACATCTTCCTGGATACCAGTATAGTCGACCAGGCATGAAATTATCGAAACAACTTGTGCGATCTGATCCTGGAACCAATCCTCATGACGTAGCTTGCAAGGAGCACGATATCGCTTATTCACAAAATAGAGAAAACGTTAAGGCAAAAAACGCGGCCGATAGAGTATTAGCTGAAAATACTTGAAAACGTGTATTTGCTAACGAGGAAAGGGTAAATGGAATGGCAGCTGCTTGAGGAATAATCAATACAATGAAAATTAAATATAATTTGGTATGGGTCTCAAGAATATATGACCTGCCACCACATTCAGAAAAGTCGTTTCAGCAGCTGAAATATCAATGATACCAAGTAATTAAATGCAAACTGTCATCAAATCTGCTCTCTGGGTTGTTCGTGCTGCTGCAAAAAGGCTGATGGAAAAAGGATGGTTAAAAACCTCGTTTTCTACAATATTTGAAGAAAGTGGGTGGCTTTCTGCCCTTTCTCATACACATCTTAGTTGGTCTAAGTGATACTGGAGAGCTAGCTGGTGCAGCTGCAGGAACAGCTAAAGCTGTCAATGATTCAAATTGCAAGAAATGGCAGCTTGAAGAAATCAAACGTCATAATGAAGCGATGGAAGCCATTGCTTTGGGAAAACGTCTTTATTCGAAATCATATAAAGAACGTATAGGGCTTCATCTAAATCCATATACTCAAGGAGCAGGACTTGAGTGCAAGTCAAAGAACTCAAAGTGAGGCTACCTCACAAAGCATTAACCGCTGCAGATAATAATTTTTCTTCAACACATGCGTGAAAACCGCGGGTTTTCGAGCGTGTGAAGCGCGCTGCAAGTTGCTGTTTGTTGACCAGGGAAAAAAACTGGGAAAAAAACTCGGCAGCAGGGGAAAAAACTCATAACAGGAAAAAAAACTCTAAACGAGCTGCTCTCTAGCGGAGAATTTCAGCAGCCATCATGGCGTTTCAGTATGATGTTTTCATAACGAGCAGACGACTCACATATACAATGGTATATTTTATTTACGGAGGGCTTCGTCCCCTTCATCCACACCAGGGCTCCGCCCTGGACCCATCCTGCGCCCGCAACTACGTGCGTTCTCCTTCTAGTATCGCTTCACAAAACTCGAAAAACCGCGTATTTCGAACATATTTTAAAGAAAATATCGTGTGCGCTACAGGAGGGAAGCATCTTTTGTCTTGCGCGATGTTTGCAGAACAATATACTACAGGTATTTATATCTATTTTGCTTGCGTGCATTACCTAAATTCAAATCGATGGATCCCACATTCAGCACACATCATAGGGGTTCCAATGCACCACTTCAGGGCGTGGTATTGTTTGAGATTTCCGAAATTTGTTTTTTTTTCAAGCCACCCTATTCATAAACCTTTGATAATACTGACGAAAACCGAATTGCTGCGCAAAATTAAGATCACTGTCTCCAGCCAAGCAGAAGTTCACTTCGCGTGCATGGGAGATTGGTAAAGACTGATGGAACTGTATTGACTGCTACAGATTTACTTTGTAGCGCCATCTGTCATTTGTTTCATGGAGCATGATATGAAATTACACGCAAAAAATTTGTTCGTATAAAAGTCACGAACTTATAGCTAGGTCTCGGATATGAGAGAAAAAAGTTAAATATTGAATCTTATTTTTATGAGAAATGTATGAATAAATCGATCTCTTTTATGAACGAAGTAATTTTTCTAAGAACAATTGCTGAAAATTTCAGACTTGAATATGAAAAGAAAAATTTTATTTTTTCGATTAAATTTATATGATTTACATATTCGCAACTCTGAGGATTCGAACCCTCGAAGATGATTAACTCACCAGCTTCTAAATTTGAACACCGACAATACGTAAACACGTGCAGTCGTCGAGGTCAAACAATATAGGTTTTATAAAACTTCTAGCCACTCATCAGACGAACTCGAACCACACATACACTCACATGCATGCGTCGCAGCACGAGTGGGAGCGTGTGTGCAGGCGATATCAGTTGCCAGTTCCCATATTTGTCAGGCCAGCTTGTGATATGTATGAAAATTTTCTCACAATCATTCGTAATATTTTTGTAATTATTGACGGAAAAAATAAGTGATAAGCCGCTTTCGAATTTTCATATCGAGTTTGTTGAATCGTTCTCAAAGTCCACAGATTATTCTCGAAATCCATCACTATCCTATGCATTTTTTCCAAATACAAGACCTAGCTACTAGTTCGTTATTTTTTTACGGACAAATTTTTCCTGTGTAATGCTATTGAAATTTATAGAAATGAAGATGTTGTGTTCATTAGTCCTATGAAAAATTATATATCTTTGAATTCTGGACAATCACGATACATAGAAAAATACTGGTTGGCTTGAAACAAATAATAATGGAAAATCATTAACTAGTGCTATTGATTATTTTCATGTATTTATATCTTTCAGCATAATATTTGGTTTTGCTGAAGATTTTCACAAAATTATTGTTAATGCTAAACATAAACGTAATTTGACGAGATCAAAAAAAGATGCAAATGCCATTTTGCGAAGAGCTCTCAATAAGCCTAATAAAATTAAAATTATTATAATACAATGGCTCTTACCAAGCATTAAATTATCAGATTCGCGAAAATTTCAGTTGCTCAAATATATTGAGAAAGATCCATCTATTTCAATAAGTCTTCGTACTTGAAAATTATGTGAATATTTTCTTATTTCAACTACTTCAAACCATGTTAGGCCTATAAAAATAGTACCACAAATAGTGAAACTGAGATTTGTTACATTGGGTGAAAAATGTGAAACTATTTATAAATAATCAATGCTATCCTTATGGTAATTTGAATCACAATATTAACAAGAATCAGTATGCTCTACTCTATGAAATATGTACAAACTTTCAAGCTAGTTACTATGGTAAAGAACAACAACTATTGTTAACGAGAGGAGACTTTATAGTTTATGCGCCCCCAGTTGTTATTGATTGCTCGAAACAAAATGAGTCATTGAAATATGGACTTGTTTACGTTCATTTGGAATTTGAAACTAGTGGGAATTTTTGCTCTTGAATATCAGCATATTGACTAATCTTATATGATCGCATAATTGAATATAAACCAATAAGTGGCGGGGTGACGAAGTCGGTACAAAACTATTGTAACCAGATTAAAAGAGTTTAGTTGCTCATGAAATGAAGTACGTGGAGGATGTGCAAGGCTTAAGACGTCTAGTTAATAAATTTTGATTGGAAGAATGGGCTATAGTCTCAATCCGTGACGATGCGAAACCTTTTTCGGTTTTGTTTCAACCTCCTTGCAAATCGAACTGCATCCCATGAAAGAATAGATGTATGAATCGTTAGCTGGATATAATTTTCATGGAGTACCTTGGAATTCTGGCGATTTACCTTATACTTTTGTGAAAGGAATCTCGAAAACTACTTTTAAACATGCTAGTAAAATTTATGTAATAGGCTTAGAAGAGAAAAATTGGCTAAAAGCGTTTGCTACTCAACAATCAACTTTATTGAAAAACTGATTATCCCAAGATAATTTACAATCAGTTATAGGAAATAAGTATTTTGTCGACTAGTTTAGTTTTATGTTAATTTTGAATTCTTAGAAATTCATTTAGTATAAATAAATAAAATTACGTATATTTAAATATAAAAAGCTGTTTTTTAAATTTATAACCTACTCTTCTCTATCTTAGTATTTCTCAGGTTATATTAAATAAAACAATAAATACATTTTACTTTTCATTTCTTTGAACAAAGTTTTTCTTGTTTTCTCAATGGATACGACACTTATCTTGCAATAATAAATACAATGGCAATAAGGCTATGCAAGTTTATATTAAATATCCATTTAAACAAAACTCTATTTTATAATAACAGAACATTATCATTATCATCATCATCATCATCATTGTCGACTTCCATTGGTTCATGCACGCTATTTCTATATCTCCATAGAAGAGTGTCCGTTGAACTAGAAATCAGCACTCGCTTATCATCGTGCCAGCTGAGGGCTACACTTGTGCACTTGTGCCATTTCGAAGTGGTTGTTGAAACACGAACTTATTTGTTTCAAAAGTGGAAGAAATGTTACATAGATCTAGAAGAGTCGACCATGACTTGGGATCTAGAGAATCTGATGACGAGAACAGAAGAAGGCGAACGGAATCGTCTTTACACCGTTCAAGAAAACATGAGTCCACGTATAGCAGACGGTGACAATCCAGATATAATGAGAAATACGGACGTTACTGAAGCAGATCTCCAGAATATGGCGTCGAACATCAGAGGCGTCGGAAAACTAGAAGCAGAAGCCGATTGCAGGGTGAACCGCTAGATGTAAGGTTATGCTTTCATAATGTAAAAAGACTGAACTGAGATCAATATAATTAGATTAGTTCGCATTAATAATTGTACCTCACCGGAACGTTGAGACTGATTAAGAGTTATAACTACGACTGATGATTTGTAATAAAACGTCGTTATAACAAAGAACTGAGTCTGAATAAATAAGAATTTATCTGTTAAATATTGGTTTGTTCAATTTATCTTCTCCTTTCTGGATCCTAAATATTTTACCGGGACTTAGGGCTAGGTAAAATCAAATATCCAAATTAAACGAACTCTTTCATTGGCGCCCGAACAGGGACCCAGAAAAGAAGATTTTTGAAATTGATAATTAGAAAGAAATCATGATTCGTACAGTTGGTCGTCCCAGCAAACGCCATAACGTCAGTAAACCTTTGAGTCCACTTGGAATTGACACCCAAGAGGAAAATGAAGAGGTTAATGTAAGCACTCCTAACACACCAAACTATCAGGAACAGGGGGCAATGGGTCCAAATTTACCCCCGCTTGAACTTGGAGATTACACTCTTCCGAACACATACCGTCACACTGGCACCATCCCTAAAATAATTCCTCGAAATAGACGTAAAAGCCTTCAGGAAGAACTCAACCAAATAAGCGATGAAAGGCCAGTTAAAGAAAAAAGAGAGGTTATTTTTCAGTAAAGATTTCGATATATTAATTGAAGAACTGGAAGATGATTACGACAAGCTACGAAGGGATAATACCGAAATGCGGTTCAGAATAGAGAAAACTGAAAGAAAAATTGGGACAACGCAAATTGAACTCCGTGAAGAAATCGAAGATGTGGAAAGCAGAATGTTCACAGAGACAAGGAATCAAGTGAAGTCTCTCAGAAAAATACATGAGGTACGTTTTCAGGTGGTTGAAGGGCAATTCGAAGATTTCAAGGAGGGTACAACCAATAAAAATAAACGACTGACCGAATTAATTCAACTGGCCGTCCGAAAAAATGAAAAGAAAATCCAGAAAATTGAGGAACGTAGCCATCAACTAGAAGAAAAAATACAGAATGTACCCCTGAGCGTGGCAGGAAATTTTGTAACTGGAAGTCTAAAAATTACGCCTAAAACGCCGGATTTTAGTGAGGGTGGATCCTTAATAAAATTTTTGGAAGAGCTTCGTGATTTTTGGGCAGCAGTAACACCCACTAGAGAACAAACTGCTTTTGTAATAGGCACCTGTCTACGTAGAACACCTAGAGATTGGTGGAACTTGGTCAAGAAAGACAATGATGACTTCAGAAGGTTCTGCTATAAATTCAAGCGTAGATACTGGGGAGAAACAACTCAACATGAGATAAAAACAAAGTAAGAATGCGGGTATTATCAACAAAGTGTAGACACCTCTATGGCTGCATATGCGATAAAATTATTTCGAGAAGCAAGAGGACTCACCCCTACCGCCACTAACGAAGAAATTACGCAAAAACTCGCAAGACACTCCAACGAGGAGGTGAGAACAACCATTGTTGGAAGATCGATTATCATTCTCGAAAGCTTATTAGGATTGCTCGAGAGATTTGATAAATCTAGATCCATCAACTCCAAACGGCTAGAAAAATCTTAGTTTTAAAAATGGTCACGATAACTGGAGAACAAAAAATGTAAACCCGACAACACATTCTCAGTTCACAAGAAATGATTTCAAACGAGAAAATGATTATATGCAAAGGGGAACAAGGGATGATAATAGGAGAAGGCAAGACAAAAATTGAGACTCGACACCAAGAAATATTAGAACTATGACAGTCACGGAACATAATAATCAAGAAGAAGAGATCGTTATAAGGGATGAAATTAGTGAGATATATCCGGAAAACTGATAAGGTCCGTGTCCTTAAACAGTTTAAAAATATTTAAGGATACAGGGGAAAAACTTCTAATACTCAGGTTCGTCAACACTCTAAATTATGACATACGCAAGGAATTACTAGAGGAGGATGCAATCGAAGTTGAAAAGAAATATGAATGTCCGATAGCAGAAATCTCAGTTCAAGCATCAAAGGTTAAAGCACTTGCTGATACTGGAAGTCAAGTGTCATGCATCTCCGCAAATTTTTACGAAGAAAAATTCACATTTTTTTAAAAATGCCCAACTCTTCCCAAAGTTGGAGTCTCAGTCGTAGGGGCTACTGGGGAAGACCGTTAAGGTTGCGGAAACAAGTTCTTGCCAACTTAGAATTTGGTAATATTAGTTATCAATTCGTGTTATCAATAGTACCGCAACTAATAAAAAAATGCATCCTCGGCGTAGATTTATTAAAGCCTCTTGGTGCTTTAGTAAATTTGAAAGATTATACCTTAATGATACATCGCAATGAAAATTCTGGCACCGTACAATTACATGAAGAAATAAATGAAGATTGCGACGCGAAGAAAATGCGCAGCATGACTAGGTGCGATGATGAAAAATTACAGGTCGAACAACTTAACGGAAAAATAGATAGTTATGAACATATATCCATTCAACAAAAGTTAAATTTCAAAACACTCCTATGGAAATATCGCGACGTTTTTCCTCAACGGCCTGGAAAAATATCGTGTTACTTCCATGAATTAAAGATCAAAGATAAAAATTTTCCACGTGCAAGGTCTTATCCCACTCCTCTTCATTACGTAAAACAAGTAGAGGAACAAATTCAAACAATGATTGATTGGGTCATTATGAGCAGATCTACAAGCCCTCACATCAATCCTCTAGTAGTAACGACAAAAAAAAGTGGTAAGGTCCATATATGTCTTGACACTAGAAATCTCAACGAAGTTCTTGAAGAGGACTACGAGGGAACAGAAAACATGGAAATTCTATTTCAAAGATATCGAAATAAAATGGTACTTTGTAGTTTAGATATGAATATAAGCTTTTGGAAAATTCTTCTGTATTCAGAATCCAAGAAATATACTGCATTCCTGCATAAAGGAAAGTGCCATGAACACAACGTCACCCCATTTGGTTTGAACACAAGCACCGCGGCCTTAGTCCGAGGCTGAGATTATGTTCTAAAAGCTTTAAACGAATTCATTATATCCTATGTCGACGATCTGCTTGTGGCTTCTGAATCTGAGGAAGAACATCTCTCCCATTTGGAGTTAATCCTAGAAAGATTTAGAGAATATAGTATAACTCTGAACTTTAAAAAATTTGAATTTCAAGGAGTCGAGACTACCTTCTTAGGGCACATCATTTCCGCAGTAGGAATAAAACCAGATCCCGAAAAAATTCAAGCTATAAAAGATTTTAATACGCCAAAAAAAAACTGCAAGGGTTTTCAGGGACTGTCAATTTCTGCGCAAAATTTACAGATAAATTTTCAGAGGAGCTGGTGCCAGTCTTAGAACTCCTAGGGAAAGGAGTCAAATAGAGATCGGAAGGAAAACACCAGAATGCGTTTGAAAAAATTGAAAAATCACTTAATTCTCAAATCATGCTCTATTTCCCGGATCCAGCAAAAGTATTTTGTATGCTAACTGATGCGAGTGATTACGCTCTGGGAGCTGTACTCTACCAACGCGAGGAGAACGGTGAGACAAAAATCATCGCCTGTGGAAGCCGCATCTTAAAGGGCGCAGAAATAACATATTATACTACTGAAAAGGAACTCTTGGCCCTCGTCTGGTCATTACAAAAGTACCGAAGCTTTTTATTGGTTGCACAGATTATTCCCCGCATCGACCACATGGCACTCATGTTCCCTCAATCTTGTAAGTTTTTAAGCGGCCGATTGACAAGGTGGATTATGGCAATCCAAGATTACGTGATAAAATCTGAGTACTGCCCTGGAAAGAAAAATATCATCGCCGACGCACTCAGTAGACAGACCACTAACGATTACGAACAACTCGAAAAAAGAGATAAAAGAATTGCAATTTACCACCTAGCAAAAAGACCCACAATAAATTGCGGAGAAAAGTTCTTGAAATTAGAAAAAAGTCAAAAAGAAGATGCTAAGCTCAGTAAAATCATAGAAAATATCAGTAATGTCGATAAACACTTATATATTGATGAATGTCTCTTTAAAAAATGCAACCTTCAATGGAAAATTTGTCTGCCAGCAGAATTAGTAAGGGATTTCATACTCGGATGCCACGCGGTATATGGACATATAGGTGCGCGAAAATGTCAGGTAATGATAAGCGAAGATTTTCATTTTGCAAACTTACATGATGTTCTCAGAAAAACCATCAGATCCTGCGACACCTGTCAAAAAAGTAAATTTACGACCCAAATTAGCTTTGCTTCCTCCCAACCAATAATAATCACAGAACCTCTGGAGGCTGTATTTATCGACTCTTATGGACCCTTGCCAAGTTCAAAATTTGGATTTGAATACGTACTCGCGATACTAGATGGATTCACTAAGTACGTCAAACTATATGCTCTAAGAAGACAAACCACCCAGGCGACTATCACGAAAATGTTCGAAAACTTCGTTCCTCAAATAGGAAAACCCCAAAGAATCGTTACGGATCACGGAATCCAATTTACTAATAAAACTTGGGAAAGTAAACTGAGAAAGGAAGGAATAGAACACACACTCGCATCAATAAGACATCCACAGGCGAATATGGTTGAACGAGTGAATAGAGAACTCTCAACATTCTTCCGTATTTTGCTACAGGACCATAAGCATTCTGCCTGGTACGATAAGCTACAGATTATCGAAAATATCAGCAATGAAGTCCATCACGAAACAACAGAATTTACGCCAATGGAATTGATTTTAAAAAAGAAACCTTCCCGTTTCTGGAGTAAATGGATCCATAAATCTACAGAGAATAAAGGATCAAGTCATGAGGAGAAATTGATATCGACAAAGAATTCCATCCTAAAGAAAGGGTTGAGTAGGGCAGAAAAGTATAATTTACTCAAGAATTTTATTACATACCAGGTGAACGACAAAGTTCTAATAAAAGCTTACAATCTATCGGATGAATTCCTAAAACGCACTGCTAAATTTATGGCAGTCTTCAAGGGTCCCTACGAAGTAAAGAAAATTGTTGGAAAGGGAACCTACATTATAATCGATCCAATAAGCGGTGTAGAAAGGGGGATGTTCCATGCTAATGAAATTAGGAGGTATTACTCCAACTGAGCCTTGGCCATTGACAGCGTGCTGGAAAATTAAAACGTTACATACGTTCACGAACATATTTTTCGAAATTAAAATTTTCGGTTACAGCAAAATGGATGCTTTAACTCAAGTGATGTCTTATCACCAACTAGACAAAGTTAATGCCTGCACTCAAGTTGGACCAAGAGGATCAACCACTGTAAGAAAGCGAACTAAGCATCAACAGGTAACACTGGGAAGGCTCCGAATAATTACTATGAAAAGGAAGCATCTTCGCTTAAGAAATAAACAGTATCAGATGGTCACCACCTTATGCATTATTCCTACTGACATCATGATGTCTACCCAAGACCAAGGCACCGATCCAATGGAAACAACCGAAGAAATTCCGGATTCAATCGAGACGCAGACTGAACGAACTCAACGAATCCAGCAAAATCCAATTCTTCAACACCCGACATTTCTTGCCAAGTCTAGGAGGATAAGATCCATCAATGAACAGGTCAGAAGGATCATCAACAAAAAATCCCCCTTCAGAGAAAATTCGAGGAAATATTCGGAGATAATTCCGAAGAAGACGAATTGGATTCAGTGGTGCTCCACATCTCCATCAAAGAGCGTGAGGAATTGGAAGAAGACCTAGATATCAACAATAACCGTTGAGGTTTCGAGAAGACCCCTAAGCAGGATTCTTCTGGAAAAGGGGGCGGATGAAACGGTCATTTTTATCAATGTCTTAGATTAGACTTACCAAATAACATGAGAAAGGCTCGACATGGAAGTAACTAGTAAGTAACTCTTCCGCTGTTAACCTTAATAAGAGAGCCTTTAAGTAGAAAGGTGCAAAGCAGAACAGCATCAAGAGGTGGACAACGGTACTCCCGACTAAGGAAGAACTGAAGTCCATAACACAGATCATCCCTGCGAGTGGCTAAGCTAGCCTCACGCTCAGGTTGGATGAAGGTCTGTTATTTTCTATCTGGGTACAGAGTCACAGGCGCCAAATATTTTTTACCTGTACTATTTTTTACTGCGTACGCTGTCTCAGGCTCCAGACATTTTTTACATTTTTTATATATTGCCGAGTTTGTGGTATACGGAACCCATGATGAACGATTGCGAACAAGTTTGGTAACAGCGGAAAAACGAACACTTGCCCGATTGACTGAATGCTTAGGATCACTTCCAGATGAAAAATCAAAAGAGAATAAAAATTCTAGGGATGGAATAGATAATAAACGTGCCGTAGATGAAGATAAATCAAAAAAGCCCTTCAAACGTGTCGATCGCGATTCTTGTTTCAAGTGCGGGAAGAAAGGCTATGGGAAAGATCGCTGCCCAGATTTAGAAGATAATGAAACAACCAGAATCGGCGCAATACTCTTTAAAAGAAGTGCCTCGGAAAATGATAAAAACGCAACCCAAAAGAATGGCAAGGATAAAATAGAATGCTCGTATCGTAATAAACAAGGCCGTTTATAGAAGGACTGTAATACTAAAAAGAACAGAGATAGAAAGAAAAGGAACAAATGACTGCTGAACGAGGGAACGACCTCTCATCAGGGAGGTCGATCTCTCAAGCGTTAGAGGTTGAGTCAGTTTTCTATGATTTTCGTCTATGCGTATCATTCAATACAAAAATTTTAGGCGAAACTAACTCGGCAGAATTGAAAAAAAGAACTGACGACTGGCGTACCAATTTTCCGTAGACCTTATCGACACTATTGATCGGATCGAGAGACAGTAATGGGGATAGTAGTATATTTTTGAGAAAATGGCCTAATCCTTAAGAGTACGTCTCCTTACGCAAGTCCTGTAATACTTGTTGGAAAGAAAAATGGAAAACTGCATATGGCTATAAACACAGAAACAATAAATGAAGGCTTTGAGTGACTAGAGACAGTGCTAAAGGCTCTGCAAGCAGACAACCTAACTGTAAACCTTGCTGAATGCAAATTCTTTCAAAGTAGAATTAATTATTTAGGACGTAAAATTTTCAATGAAGGAGTTAGACCAGGAAAGCATAAAATCGATGCCATTCTGGAAGGTGCGGATTCAACAAATGTGAAGCAAATCAGACAGTTTCTACGTCTTGCTGGGTATTTTCGCAAGTTCATTAAAGACTTTTCGCTTTAAATTGCCCCATTACCAATCCTATTACGAGAAAATGTACCCTGGTCTGGGGAGAGAAAGAAAGCGAAGTAGTTAAAGAAATCATAGCAATACTAATTAATCGACCGATTTTAACAATTTATGATTCTATTCGTGAAACAGAAATGCATACAGATGCGTGTGCAATAGCTTCAAGCGCTCAATCCTATTATTTAGAAACCTTGGCAGAATCTAGGGCTCTAAAAACTTTCTTAGCTTTCCTAATGTAAAAACTTTATTATTTAAGTGTGACCGTGCGCGAAGAAAGGGACCTAAGGGCAAAAAATCGAATTTTAGTTTTTTGCACCAATCAATAGTTATTAATTTGCTCTTTCATAATAAAAAGATTATCCTTCTATCTGCAAAACTCAAATTGTTATTAAACTGCAAAGTGAGGCCCTCTTATAGAGTTCCTGTACTGGACCGCATTTTCGGTCGCTTCTCCTGTGATGGTTCGTACATCAAATGTTGCGCTTTACTGTCGTGAGATTATGTCAAGATGAACAAGGACGTTTTGCACTTGAAAGAACGTTAGAGAAAGTGCAAGAGCACTATTGGTTCAAGAGGATGAGAAGATTCGTTTCCAAGTACGCCAGTGCATGTCTGAACTGTTTGTACTATAAGTCCACAGCCGGGAGCAAAATTGGGTTGGTATATCCAATAGAAAAGATAGCCATTCCATTTCATACATTACACCTCGATCATACTGGACCTTTTGTACGAAGTATATGCAAGAATACACAAATTTTCACCGTAATTAGTTGCTGGTTTTAATAAATTCTGTATTCTCGAGCCTGTCCGCGATACGTCGGTTGGACAAGTGTTGAAGGCACTAAGTCAGGTGTTTGCAGTATTCGAAGTACGTACCCGGATGATTAGCGACAGAGGAACGGCCTTCACATCTTACACCTCCAAGGCCTTTTGTGTGGAACACGGCATCAGGCACGTACTCAGCGCAACGCTATGCGCAAACGGTCAATGCGAGCGAATGAATCGCACAGTTTTGAGTTCGCTTGCAGCTACCTCCGCTAGAAGTGCAGAGGATTCGTGGGACGAAAATGTCAGGAAAGTCTAATGCGCGATCGACTCTTTGGCCAACAGGACTACGCTAATCTCTCCAACTTAACTCCCTTTTGGCTACAAACCACGTAGTATGGCCGATGCAAAAATACTTGCGACGATTCAAGACACATTGCATCTGGTTGACTTGCAGGATTAGAGGTCCGCGGCAATGGCGTCCACGGATAAAGAGCAATTACGCCAGAAAAGGAGGTTCGATATTCGCAGGTTCAAACCTACCTGGTACTCTATTGGAGACGCCGTTATGGTGGATGCACAACCCGCTGCTACTGGAGATAGTGGGAAGCTGGTAGCCAAGGCTAAAGGGCCCTTTAAAGTGACAGCATTTTTGCCCAATGACCGAACCAGTGTAGTAC
The DNA here is from genome assembly GCA_032362435.1 of Melikaiella ostensackeni. Lineage (NCBI taxonomy): Eukaryota > Metazoa > Arthropoda > Insecta > Hymenoptera > Cynipidae > Melikaiella > Melikaiella ostensackeni. The sequence goes on along the minus strand of JAUMHM010118194.1, from coordinate 788 downwards.
TGTTACAGTAGACAGCATGAAGCGATAGGTAATGTTCGACGCTACGCAGTGAGCTGATGAGTGAATGCAGTGGGATCTGCATTGAATCAACCCAGATGTCTCGAGAGCTGTGTTCCACATGCCGGAAGTATTAGTCAGAGCCGACGAACCTAAGGCGCAACTCTTGGTCAGGATTGTAACCGAACAGACGTTGGCGAGGGTAAGACAAGGCCAAGTCTAGTAATCCTAGGTTTGTCAGCAATTGAATGGCTAGAAAAGGTAAATACGTTTGCAATTATGTACCACTGGGAAGATTCGTATTTGGCTGCACTGATGTTGGAAATGATAGCAAGAAGTTGGTATGATGGGTTGAAAAATGCATCCATAAGTTGGGAGGCATTTTCGGTAGCATTTGTCAGACAATTTTTAAGGGAACAAAATTTTGGTCAACTTTTGGACCAAAAGTTGTCAACCTTATACTAGGTGGAGTACTAGGCGGAGGTTATGACAAGACCGGACCAAATCTGGTATTCCTAGGTTGAGAAGTGGTCAAACTCATACTGGATCGAGTGCTAGGCCGATTTCTGGACCAGAGTTAACAACCAGTAAAGCTAAGTTTGTAAGCCTCTGAGTTACCTCAGAGTGGCCCTTACAAAGCGTAAAAAGGCTTCCTAAAATGTTTCTATTCATTAACTTCCTAATCTAAATATTTTTTTACTGATAGATTTAATACTTTCACGATGATTCATTATGATGAAAAGAGGTGTTTCGGGTTTCAATCGTGTGCAAAACTACGAATCTTGCCGACG
>JAUMHM010118187.1:0-20360 GCA_032362435.1 Melikaiella ostensackeni | reverse complement strand
AAAATCCGTGGATATTCTTTGGAATCTTTCAAAATGTCTTACAATCGTTCAAAATTATCCCGTGAATTCATCGGCTTATATTTTACATAAGATAAAATATTAAGAGTACAATACTGATTTGAAATGCCTTGAGGTCCTTTAAAATATTCAAAAATACTTTGAAAATCCGGTAAATCGCTTGAAATCCTACAAAACCCTCTAAAATCCGTGGATATTCTTTGGAATCTTTCAAAATGTCTCACAATCGTTTAAAATTATCCCGTGAATTCATCGGCTTATGTTTTGCATAAGATGAATATTGAGAGTAAAATACTGATTTAAAATGCCTTGAGGTCCTTTAACTATAATTAATTAGGTTCTTAAAATGTAAAGGCATTTTTTTGAATTGAATTATGCACAAGAAAAATATTATGCGCAACGGATGATCTTCTATTAATTAAATTATATAGTTTGTGTACAAGTTAATTCGGAATTCTATGAAATTCACAAGTTTTTCATAAACATACGTTTGCTAAATTTTTATTTACTGAAAAATTATCAGTAGAAGGATACCATGCAGTGCAATAGCTAAGCATTTTATTAAGAATTGCAGAAACAGATGAACTGAGCATAAGTGGAAGTTAAAAAAAAATTAAAACTGATTTTTCCAGAGAAGACAGTTTTTTTACTTTATTTTGAAAATTGAAGAAGCCACATCATTTTTTGTGAGTGAAAAAAGATGCACAGTAAAATCTGATATTTAGATACCTCCATTAGAAGTTAAAATTTGAAATTTTTCTCAAAAGCCGCCAGGAGACTTCAATTTTTCAAGAGAAAATTTTATGTTGTTCATTTTGACAACATGAATCGATTAATGTATTTAGAAGCACTCTATGACCAAATGAAGTTATGATATGTACGTTGTAAATTCTTCTAACGTTTGTAAGGGAAAAACTTTTATCATTTTGGAAAAATACCAATATTGCAATTACTAAATTTCTTTGCTATATTAAAACGAATCGATTGATGTATTCAACAGGTCTATTTGATAAAATAAAATTACCATATATACAGATTTGTCAGTTTGTTTAAAATTTGAACGATAAGAAATTCTCAATGTTTGAAATACACTAATATTTCAAGTATGAAATTTATATGTGCTGATGAAATTGATCTTTTTAACTATATGAATACCTTCTGTGACGTTTAAAAAATAGACAATAAATAATAATAAGCAACAAGAAAAACGAAATAAATAAGAAACAATAAGTAATAAAAAATGCTGGCGGAATCCCTTTTCCATTCTTTTCCTTCTACGATCAAAAATACTCCTATCATAGCAGCCTTTGATCATGAGCACAGAAAATGTGTGACTTCAATTATTATCAAAAAATTATTTCTTTATAACGAACAATCCTCTATCAGGACACACAGTGTATGTGAAATGACCACAATTAAAGATATGACATATAATGAACGCGCCCACCAATCTACTTTGCAGCTTTTTTATTTTTGAATGTGTTACTAAATGTGCCGGATTAGCACCAAAATGTTGAAAAATCAACTTCATTCAGTCATTTAGTTTATTCAAAAATAAGTGATCTTTTCCTGATTTATTTAAGAGCTTCAAAGCGGACCAAAATTTTTGGAAGAAAACCCCAGTCCTTATTATCTACTGGAGAGTTGTATTCCCTCTATAATAAAATTGACTATGATGCTTATACAATATAAGCATAATAAAAATTTAACTGAAACTTCTTAATAGCGCCGGAAGAGATTAAAGAGCCATTTTACTATGCACACATTTCCTAGAGGTAAACGGTTTTATTACATAGTGAATTTTATCAGAAAAATGCATAGAACATGATAAATTTGCTATATATCTGAAACCTTGTACATCAAATAGTGTAAAAAAAATGATGAGGTTACCGAATATCTTCAATATCACCGAAAACATCTGCGACACAAAAAATCTGCTATATACAGTTACGTGAATTTGTGAAATCAAAGTTGACCAATTAATTTAAAAAAATATTTACAATAAAACAAATTAAAAAAGCTTTTTATATGGCAATCTGTAAAAATTCTAGAAATAAATTTTAGCAAGCCTTTTTTCAACACAGATGTTTTTTTTGTAATATAAAAAAAAACGATCAATTAATTTCTTTCAAATTAAATTACTAATTAACTGAATCTAAAAAATTTTATTGAATTATTTCAAATTGATTTATTCTTTAGTATACGCAGCAATTTAAAAGAATAATTTTTCTTCTGAATTTAACCACGCTAAGTTTTATAATGTCGAAAATGGCTTTTTGAGATTTAGTTTTTGAATTTTCGATGGTTTCTTTGTGAAAAAAGTTATTCTATATATATTTTATCGTCAAAAGATTTTTTGAATTAATTGGCCAGCCTTGATTTTACAAATTCCAATATGAAAGAGAGGCTCAAGTCACTTAATTTAAAGTAAACAGCTAACTAAATAAATTTGAATTTGTTAATTTAAGTACATCAAACTTATTTATTCTCAAATACAATTTGATGGTAACATGATTGAATTTCAATCTGGATTGTATGTTTCGTATCAAACATAATTCTCATTAAGTCTCGGTGTAAGTCGGTTTAATATATTAGGCTGCAGAGGTGAGCACATATGAAAAAATTCATTTATTTACATACAATATGATGATAATATGTTTTCATAGATTTTTACGTCAAATATTAGGCAAAGAGTCTAATCAAAAAATGCATTTATGTTGAATGAATCCAAAAAAGTTCAATTTTTCACATGTGTCCTCTCTCCTCTGCAGCCTAATCTATCCAAGCTATTCACCCTTAGTTTCAATGGGAACTCTAAGATCAAGAAATGTTTTTCAGTGCGCATACATTTTTTGAATGCTTATAGCCTTATTGCATAAAATTTTTATGGGAAGATGCACATAACTCAGATGTAGCAATTAAAAAGTCACGACTTCGTTAGAGACTAGGAATTTCTAAAAGCAACTTCACTAATTTACTACATTTTTAGAACCACGCATTCAAATAATGCAGACACAATGAAACGATTACTGTAATTTCATAATTACGTCGAAGGAGATTAGGCAACATATTTTAACACGCGTATATTTTTCAGAGTTAATAGTTTCATCGTATACAATATTTTTTTAAAAGATGTATATAATTTGGATGCAGTAATTAAAAAAATTACCAAACTCGCGAATTGGGTAGAAATCCGGAACTATTTAGATAGAATTTCATGAATGTTCCTAAATGGTTAGAATTATATGTAATTGTAATAGATAACAAAAAGAATGGATAGCACGGAATAGGTTAGGTAAAGTTTAGGAATGAAATGGATCAATTTAGCCAGTTTTGTAATAGGTTAAGATAAAAGTTTTTAGAATCTGTTAGATCTAGGATAGATGAGGATGAAGGTGGATTAAAACGCGATAAATTTTGTAACAATCAGACGGGATTCGAATAAAGTAGAATGTAACTGAATATTTTGTTCTCAAAGAAAGAGAGCAGGGTAAATGTCCCAATTACTGCCGTTCTTATTTATGTGTCTTATGCTCAGAGTAAAATAATCAGAAAATCGAAAACTGTAAATAATTTATGAATTTAAGTGAATTTTCATGCTGCCTCATTGTTGCTAACAATTTTTGATTCAAAAAGTCTTTAGTTTCACCAATATAACCGATAAATCCTTAGTACTAGGGACGTAGAAATACGTATGTACACAGTTTTTGTTTATCTACAGTAAAACATACAAACATACTTTTTATCTGAATGTTAAAGATTATTGTATATTGCTTTATGTTTTGGTATTAATTAATAATTTTTGCGTACTAAACACCTCCTACTTCAGAGTTAAACAAAAACATAATGTTAGTTTATTATTTATTAAAAATTATAGTCAAATAAAGTGAGACTACCTGTAACGCTTGACACCGCATTAATTGGGACATCTACCCTAAGCAGTGAAAGACGTAGTTTTCCCTCTATTATAAGGATGAAAGTGGGCACCTTGGATAAAAATTGAATAGATTCAATTCTTTCCCAAAAATTAAAAAAAATTTATTTGAAGCTTTAAATATCATAAAAATCGAAGACATTGCTTATTGACTTTCTCCTCTTTAACATGTGGATGTGGGTTGCTCATTTGTGGACGTTATACAAATGTATAGCTATAAGTGTCCTTTACATGTGTTGGAGCGTGCATACATAAATTAGGTGTATACAGAATAATCGAATCCAGTATGCTGGGTAATGCATCGGCATGAATATTCAAAGCTGTACAGTGGATTCAGTAATATACTCAGGAATGTACACCAAAGTGTTTTAGCAACTATTCTAGACCGTGGGGTATTTACGTCTGTAGTTTAACAAATATAAAGTTATCATGTGAGAACATGCATATATTAATATTTTAGTATGATAAGGTGGAATTCAGTAAATTATTTTTTTTAGAACTGATTTTTGTGAACCAAACACAGTTGATTTAGAACATACCAGAATTGGACTAATTGCACAGTTGACCACTGTTTCTGTTAGGATCTGACATATCCTAAACTCTAAATTATACGTGCACTGTAAAAACTGGAGATCTTTTTTTTTAACGGTATCATTTTTTGCGTGTTCTTTTTTTGGATAGGATAACTTTATTCTGCTATTCTCAATGCAAAATAAATGACGCTGGGATCCCACCAGTGGTCTTATTTTAGTAGCACTCGATACTGTTTTGTTCGGTGTATTCTATTAATGCCTGAAATTAGTCCTGAAATAATTCCTTCTCTAACAGTGTGTGTTCACAATTACGAGCAAGATTATTATTGATCCCTCATATAAAACAACCAATTGAATTCTGCTATGAGCTTATGATGATATGATGATGAGATGTAATTGATGAGGATATTATGTGAAGATGGTGCTGTGTCTCGATGGTGACGCTGCTGACTTATTGTTGATGATATTTCTATCTGAAGATATGTATATAGTATAAGTTGATTATCTACGACTGATGGTGATATTATCTGAATGTGATATTCTGCTTCGATGATGATAATGATCCATGATTGACGATGGTATTCTCTAAAGATGACAGGGAAAAATAATGATAGTAACGATGTGATGAGACATGATGACCTGCAATTCATGATCACAACGATAAAAAACGACTGTGATAATTTTATGTTTTGAAAATGGCAATAGCACCTAATCTAATCGGGTAAAATATGAGTGTATAAACTTGACATTTAATGTATTTACAAAAACGTCAATGTACACTTGTCAATTATGATTTTGATACCAAATCTCGATCATTTTAATCAATTGAGTATCAGCCTGCTGCAAATCACTTTGATCCAACTTCGAGGTGAAAGTAAGATCCCAGGATTTTCTGTGATAACATCAGAAATGAGTCATGGTACTGAAGCGAGGACATTCAGGTCCTAACAACCTTTGAATTTATATCTGCATATATATTTTCGGAGAAAAATTTTTTACTTAGAAATTATAAGGCGAATATTTTGAAGTGGGAATAAGCTGCCAGGATTCCGATTTCGTAAACCATTCTCATCTTTCTACTCGGTTTTATGTTCTGGGGAAATGGCAGGCTTCATTGTCACACATATGTTAGTTTTTGCGAAGCAAGACAGCTGAAATTTGATCATTAACATACCGATGTCATTCCTTCCGGGCAAATACACTTGCTGAAGTTAGAATCTTCAGAAGGAGAAGAAGATCCTTTGGGCGCAGCGAGAAATACAACAAGACAGTTGCAGCGAGTGACAATGAAGATTTAAGCAGAGGGAAATGAGAAAGTCGTAAACTTAATAGACAAGCACAGGTGGCGCTTAAGCAGAGCAACGCTTCATTGTTGTTTAAGCACTTTATCCAGCCTTCATTGTTCGAATAGTTCGGATCGAATCTCTCAGCTTGAGTTTCAGAACTTTGGAACGCTCAGATCAAAATAAGGTCAGAGGGTTGCGTTAGACTACTCAATTCGCTACGGAATCGAAGCAAATCAGGTTCAAACAATATGCTATCCTTCATTGAAAAAATTCAAAATTGATTGGTTCAGAAACAGAAATAAGATAGGAAAGGACCCCGCACCAAATGTACAGAAAATGGCTTTTTGTCAAAATGCCTCATTATCATTTTTGTTGTTGTTGTAATTTCCAAGCTGCAGATCAATTACTCGAAATTAAATTTTCAAAAAAATGGACAGTTTTAGCTCAAACAGCTACCAAGCTTCTAATTTTTCATGTTTATTTAAAAAATATTCGTCCATTAGTAAAATGTTATTCTTCGAAAAAACTCTTTGTCCGATTTGTTTAGATGTCTCAGGTTTTGTTGATTCGGACAAGAAAATCGACATTTCCTGACAAACGAAATAACGAGAGATATGTTTATTATAGCATTGGAGCTGGAAATCAATTTATAATAAGAAAGCAAAACAAATTTTATCAGGGAAAGTCGCTAGATGTATTCTAAAGGTTATTTTAACAGCCCTCAAAGATTCAAGCAAGGGTTCTCTTAAAATCCCTTGAAGATTTAAACAAGGAAATCTTCATTTCCTACATAGCAAAATCAGGGTTGATTCTTAATTATGCTACTGGCATCGAAAATTGATTCACAATAAACAGAAGAAACTTAGTTTCGCAGATGCAGCCATTGAGTTTATTTTAAGGGTTGTTCTAACATCCCTCAAGGATTCCAGCAAAGCAATTTACATTTCCTTAAAAGCGAATTCACGGTAGATTTTTTGATTATGTTATTGACGTCATGATTCGACCTCAGAAGTCCGAAAATGAGGTTTTTCAAAAATGTCCGTGTGTATGTGTGCGTGCGTGCATTATGTGTGTGTGTGTAGACAATACTATTTCTATAATAACTCGAATACAAGGAGAGCTAGGTTTATGAAATTTGGAAATCATGAGCATAAAAAACATATCTGTCTGATTATAGTAAAAAAATTATTTCCTTACAACAAACAGTCTTCTAGAAGAAAACACAGTGTTCGTGAAATGATCACAATCAAAGATACAACATGTGATAGACGCGCCCAACAAACTACTTTGCAGCGACTTTTTTTTATTACCTTGACAAAAGTGCTGGATTGGTACCAAAATGTTGAAAAATCTACTTCATTCAGTAATTTAGTTTATTCAGAAATAAGTTATCTTTCCCTTATTTTCTTAAGAGTTTTTTTCTACGAGCACTAAATTTTTTGGAACATAAGCACTCATTATCTACTGAAGGGCTCTATCCCCTATACAATAAAATTGACCACAATTTGAAATATTTGAGTGTACACACCTTTATGAATTTTTAATTTTTCTTGGAGAGCACTCTCGTCTTCTTGGAACAGAAACTGCAGGATATATGTCACAATATGAGTTTTTCCTCATTTATACAATGTGAAAATAGTAAAAAAATTACTGAAACTTTTTAATAGCACCGGAAGAGATTGAAGAACAATTTTATTGCACATACAATTCTTAGAGGTAAGCTGTTTTATTGCATACTAAATTTTATCAGAAAGATTCACGGTACTCGGACGGAGCAATTAAAAAAATTATCCAACTCACGAACTCGGTAGAGATTGGGAATTTGAAAAAAAAAAGTTCATAAATTTTTATATTTTAGAAACCTGCCATATCGAATAATGTTAGGAAAATAAAATCTTTACTGAAATTCTGTAATAATGCTTGAAGATATTGAAAAACATTTTTATTATGTATACATTTTTTAGAGGTAAACAGTTTTATTCTGTACTAAATTTTATTGGAATAAGGCAGAGAACTCGGACGCAGCAATTAAAAAAATTATCAAACTCACGACTTCGGCAGGGATAAGGAGTTTTTAAAAAACAAGTTCATAAATTTATTATGTCTTAGAATCATTGTATATCGATGAATGTAAAAAAATGATAAAGTTACCATTATTTTTCAATACCACCAAAAATATCTGCAACGCAAATAATTAGCCAAGTACAATTACATAAATTTGTGCAATCAAAGTTGAACAATTAATTAAAAAATATATATACACAATAAAATATATCAAGACAGATTTTTTATGAAGCACCCCATACAAGTTTAAAAAATAAATTTCAAGAAGCCAACTTAGACATTGTAAAACTTGACGCGATTATATTATACCATCAATCTCCCATATACACAGCAAATTTAATGATGGAGAGTCTGAACTGGCTTCGAGATATGTTGGTCCACAGTAGTATGAAAAAGATGGAGAAAAGAAAGAGAGTGAGGTTGGTTTTGAATGACACTTTCCCTTTTCTCCCTCTTTTTTTGTGTACATTTATTGTACATTTGTCTCTAATGAGCCGAAAAAGCGCTTAGTCTCAAAGTTTATTTTTGAGTTTTGAACTCCTTGGGTCTTCTTTTTTAGTACACAAAAAATTTTCATAAGAACGTTATTTTTGTTTCGATCTTTAAGAAATGATATTAATTCATATCTGCATGAACGTCGAGATGCGTGTATAAGCCATTCACAAAAGTTTTGTTTGTTTTTAGGAGTTCAGACTGATGTGAAAATTCACGTTTTCGAATGTGTGCACTGGATTTTTTATTAATTTTGAAAGTATAGTATTATAGATGAACGTTCCCATAGGGTAACATCATGTAATTTCAACATATGCTGACACAATGCGCATGAACATTAAGGGGTCCAAAATCATGCGTGTTGAAATTCTTCTTCGAATAGAGAGCGTTTGACAAGTGGTATCATTTTAGACATTTGCTAACTGATTTAAAATCACTTAGGCAACTTCCATTTGTTTAAACAATTTTTTCCTTCCAACTTTTTGAAAGGTACTATTTCACGTTTGATTAGAAAATTAATCATTTTCAGGAGCACTGATATTGTTGTCATGCATTTTCCAATTTTTTGAACAACTTATTATCAATTACTTGTGACTTATTCTTAAAAAGACGTGGAAGGCTCTAGTTCTTTTTATTTAGTCAACTTTTTCGCTTTTTATTAAATATTAACATCATCGTATGTTACCACTACATTTTTTAGCAATTCGTATTTGTTTAACCGATTTTTACTGGAAAAAATTTGGTATCAACAATGAGAAAACAACAGTTTAATCAAACGATAATTATTAAAACACTTTAGTTAACGTTTAGATAATTGAAATATTCAACGATAAGCGATATGCTTAATTAAATATAGAAATAAACTAGACTTCTTTATCTCATTTCCATTAAAATTCACAATTATCCTTTAATAAATTGTTCGAGCAATTGAATATCGTTTCTAATAATAAATTTTTCTCTCTACAATGACGATTTATTGTATTAATTATAAGTTTTATAAAAAATGTAGCAATAACACATAAATGATGTGAATATTTCATAAAAAGCGAGAAAGTTGCTTCGTTTTAAGAAAGAGTCTCGAGTAAATAATAGTAATTCTTTGAATAATTGGAAAATGGTTGATACAACATCAGCCCTCCTTGTTGATTAAACGTAAAAAAGTACTATTACGAAACTTGATAGGAAAAATAAATTACTTAAGCAAATGATAATTGCTTAAACAATTGTAGACACATTTGAAGTGCATTTTAATGCGCAAAAGAACAGAAGGAAATATTAATGAGACTCCTGTAACGTGAAGCGTATCACCAACCCCCATATTGAAAGTCTTTTTATTTTCCGGAGTTCTATTAGAGTAAGAATTTTTTATTTGCTGGTGCAATTGAGCGCATTTGAAATCAAATCGCATTGTTCATTGGCGATTTAATTTTCTTGAAGTTTGGGATTTTGTGTTATCACGGGCTATCACTTGCTCCAGGTGTGAAGGCGTTGATATCTTTCTCATTTTGGATTCGATTTGAACATTTTCGGTCGTGCAACAGAGCGCATTTGACATAGATTATGTTTCAACAGCGAAATACCATTATTATTGCTTAATAGGTATTTTAACACCAGCGTTGGACCAGCCTCCCCCATCAACGTTTCGTATCTTCGCTAATTATTTGGCGCAAAATATTTATTTTTTTGTGGTGCGATGGAGCGTATTTGAGACTTTCAAAATTGCCATGTTTAGAAATGGCAATTTCGAAAGGGGGACTGATGCAACGGTTCTCTTATTGACCTTATCTGAAGTGTATAGACTGTCGGACCGGTACACATAAAAATAATTTTCAGAAAGAAAAATTCATGTAAAATGCCTCATGGCCTCTTCGTTTTGCTCAAAATATGTTTCTTGAAAAAGTCGAATATTTTGTCTTGAGGCAGATTTTGCCGGAAATGAATTTTCAAACCTGCTGTAATTAACATTGAATTCTTTGCAATTCACTATCAATTCACTATGGAAATATGTCAAAAGAGAAAATTAAAATCCAGCAATATGAGGCTATGAGGCATTTCAGGAATTTCCTTACATGAAATTATATTTAAAAAACTGGTGAAGAGGATTGTCGGTACCGGTAATTTTTCGTTTTACCGGTACCGATAATTTTTTTACCGGTACCTGTTTTGTACCCAAAACCATATTCATTTAGAAATATTCAAACATAGGTTGAATGACAGTTATTTGTCAACAAAATCATATAATTTGGTTTTTTCAAACAATAAAGATCATAATTTTAAGTAATGATAATGGTCTTTGAAAAAAGAGGAAAATTTTTTTTAGGACCTGAATGAGCAATACATTATACATGAGAACATGGAGATTAATGATGTTAGATGTGTAATTGTTTATGTCCTTCTCCGGTTTTGAAAGTACGATAAGAATAATATATATATATATATATATCATCCATCTAGTTGCATAAGGTCGTAAGCTTCAACATTTTCAAAACTAACTTTTTAATTTTAATTCATACTTTGTAATACCACGTGTCAATTGTCAGAAATATTTTCAACCAAAAATTACGCATGACTTTAGTAAGCTTTGATGTATTTGAAGGGTCAGTTGCATGGCCCACTGAGCTAACACTTCTTTCAAAATCATAACGTCATGCGCCACATAGAAAAAAGGGTCCTACTTCACTTCGAAGAAAATAATGAACGACGTAAGCCACTTATCGTGGTCCAGGAATTATAGGAACTGCTGTGAACATGGAAATTATCTGTAGTTAGTATTGAGAATTGTTTCTTTTTCTTCCGCGTAACCCACACGTAATAGATTAAGTCACAAAAATTAATTCTTTACGTATATTCAGAAAAATTGATGTTTTAAAAATTTGAAAATATAAAAACTATTAAGCTTTCTCATATAACTTTGTACCGAAAAGACTTTATTTTCTTGAAATACGTATTTTTAAAAAGCAAGTGGGTTACGGCCTTATGAACGCTTAACCCTACAATTTGTTTTTTGCCTCTCCTGTAAAATTTCATTTTTGTGGCTCACAACCTTATGCAACTAGATGGGCGATATTAAATTATATAGTATCGCCCTGTTTACTATATAACCGGCGAACATATTTCGGCATTTATTTCTACAAAAAAAACGTAATATTAATAACATAATAAGAACATATAACACCCAGCGAGAAGCGCAACGACCGAAAGGCGGGATGAAAATCTGTCCGCTTTGCGGGCAGATTTTCATTTTTAGGGCGAATGCATTTCTTAGTCTTATTGAATGCAATCTTTTAGGAAAGATGCACATAACTCGGATGCAGCAATCAAAAAAATGACTAAACTCATGACATTGGTAGAGATTGGGAATTTTTCAGAAACAATTCCATAAATTGATTATATTTTTGGAACTTCGCATTCAAATAATACAGGAACGATGAAAAGATGACATCAATTTCATGATAAATTCGAGGAGATCAAGCAACGTATTTTAGCACGCATATATTTTTCAAAGGTATATAACTTTATTATATACAATATTGTCTTTGAAAGATGAACATAACTCGGATGCAGCAATTAAAAAAATTACCAAACTCACGACTTGGGTAGATATTGGGAACTTTCTAAATAGAATCTCATAAATGTTTATAAATGGTTAGAAGTGTATGTGTTTGTAATAGATAATGAAAGGAACGAATGAGAAGGAATAGGTTTAGTACAGTTTAGGAGTAAAATGGACCAACTTAGCCAGTTTTGAGATAGATTAAGATATAAACTCTCAGAATCCGACAGGTCTAGAATAGATTAGGACGGGGATGGATGAAAATGCAATAAATTTTGAAACAATCAGACAGGTTTCGATTAAAATGAAACGTAAGTGGATATTTTGTTGCCAGGAAAAATGGAGTAGGATAAATGTGCCAAATACTGCGGGTGTCCCAACTACTGCGGCATTCATATATATGCATGATGTTCAGAGCAATATAATCTGAAGATCGAAAACTGTAAGTAATTGGTAAATTTACGTGAATTTTGATGTTTTTTAATTGTTGTTAGCAATTTTCTATTCGAAATAACTTCAGTCTAACGAATATAACAAATAAATCCGCAGTAATAGGGACGCAGCAATAGGTAAAAAAGATCTCTGTAATCTGTTTGCAGTCTGCAGTAATAGATAAAAAGATCTCTGTCATCTTCTTTTATTAAATAGACTATACATATAGTAAATTTTTTATTATGTCATCAATTTCTTTTTATAATAAGTTTATTGTTAACGAGGGTTTCTCACTCGAATCACCTTTTCCATTCAAATACGTTCGCATGTATGAAACTAAATCCACAGTAATAGGGACTCAGTAATACGCATGTACACAGCTTCCATTTATCCACAGTAATTCGTACAAACAAACTTTTTATCCAAATGTTAAAGATTTTTGTATATTGCCTAATGTTGAGATACTCAGTAATGCCTTTTGTATACAAAATACCTCCTACTTCAGAGTGAAACAAAAACATATTATTATTTCATTGTATATTTGAAGAAATAATCGAATGAAGTGAGACTAACGCTTAATACCGCAGTAATTAGGACATCTACCCTAAACAGTAAAAGACATAGCTTTCCCTCTATTACAAGGATGAAAATGGACACCATGGATAGGAATCGCATAGAATCAGTCATTTCTCCAAAATTTAATACATTTTATTTATAGCTTCAGAAGTCATTAAAATGGAAGGCATTGCTTGCTGATCTTTATCTCTTCAACATGTGGATATGGGTAGCTCATTTGTGGACGCGAGACAAATGTATAGCTATACATGTATTGGATCGTACACATGTAAATTAGATGTACATAGAATGAGGGAATCTAGTATGCTGGGTAATGTACCGTCATGAATATTCAAAGATACCTGTATACAGTGGATTCAATAATGTATTTTAACAGCTGTTCTAAATTATGGAGTATTTGTGTCTGTAGTTTAGCAAATATAAAGCTATAATGTGAGATCATGCGCATATTGATGTCTGAGTATAATGAGGTGGAATTCATTAACTTATTTTTCCAGAACGTAGAATGTTTCTTAGTACAATCTTTTTACTTGATGCTATTCTTGGACTGGTTTTTGTGATCCAAACACATTTGATTCAGGACGTACCAGAATTGGACTAATTGCATCAATTGTATTGTTAACTACTGTTTCTGTTAGGATCTGACGTATCATAAACTCAAAATTACAAACATGTCTACAATTACGAGCAACATTAATATTGATCCCTCATATAAAACCTCCAATCAGACTTTTATGATCAAACTAGAATGAACTTGATTATCAAAATCACGTCCATCGTTTGTTGCGAAATTAACTAAACTATAAGCCTACTATAGACTAGGAATAACGGATCAAGTGTTATCACAGTAATTCCTTGATATATCAGAACTGCTGCATCTCAATTTGATCTTCCATTTAATATCATAATGGTCCGATCTCGTGAATCAAGAAATCCGGTAGCACAACTTCACGATCCTAGCAGCCGACAGTCACGTTTTTTTTTGTTTTTTCTTTAAACGGACGGAAAAAAGATATTTGTGTAGAAAACTAAGGCACTAAAAGTGATATAAGGCGCAATAAGGTGAAACTTTTTCAAAAAGGATCCAATGGATTTTTTTTGGCCTTCAATTGTCCATAGGATAATAGACTCTAATAATCAGTCGGAAAATCCCATATGCAAGGACCTCGCAATTAAATTTGTTTCAGCCCCACCTAGAAACATTAGTGGAACTTATACAGCAAACAAAAAGGCAAACAAAAAAGTGTGGATGGTGGCATAAGTTGATAATCTACGATTGATAATAATATTGGTCGAAGATGATGTTATGTAGATGGTGTTATAAGTTAATGATGATATGATGACGATATGTAATTGATGAAAATATTATGTGAAGATAATGCTCTGTGTGATTGATGATGCTGCTGACTTATTGTTGATGATAATTCTGTTCGAACAAGTGTAGATAGTGTTTTTGATATTATGTTTTGGAAATGGAAATAAGACTCGATCGACCGAATAAAATATGAATGTATAAATTCGACGTCTGATGTATTTATCCAATGTCAATGTTCACTTGTTAATTATAATTTTGATACCAAATCTGATTTATTCTAATCAATTGAGTATGAGGCTACTGCAAAGCACATTGATCCATCTTCAATATGAAAGTAAAACTCCAGGAATTTCTGTGATAACACCATAAATGGGACGTGGTACTATAGCGGAAATGAACTTTTTCTCAAAACGATAAAATACATTTGTCTCATTTCCTTCGAGAAAAACATATTTAAGTGGCGAATGATTCTGTAGCTTAAAGTTGTTTCTTGCTCATTGTGAATTTATTTCCGATCCTACTAGTTCAATCTGGAAATCTACCGTGATTTTTCTTTTCAGAAAATGTCAACTTACTACCTTGAATCTGTAGGAAATGTTGAAACAATCGTAAAAATAAATTCAACTACTTTTCCTGCTTGAAGAGGTTTCTCAAATTTATTGTAAAGTCATTTTCGACGCCAATATTAAGATGTTATTTTGGTGTAAGGAAATATCAATTCCCTCGTTTAAATGTTTAGGGGATGTTCAAACAAACCCCAGACATTCTGCATACAGCAGATCGTGAATCTGTCAACTTCATGAGTACAAAAAATTTGTTTCAGTGGGTTCGATCTAACAAATCTGGGACATCTAGCCAAATCTGACAAAAAGTCTTTGAGGAGGCTAACATTTCAATAATACACGATTGTTTCTATTAAAATACATGTGAGAATTGGAAGTTTGGTAATTGTCTGAGCAAAAGCCATCAATTTTTATGATTATTTTGTTTCAAATTATTGATCTGCAGGTACGACATTACAAAAAAAAATTATAATTGGACAATTTGACAGAAAGCTGTTTTCTGTACATTTGGTACGGGATCCTTTATATGGCATGCCTTCCAATAGTATGATAATTTTTGAGAAGCAAAAACTAAAAATATATTTATACAATCTTATCTAACGATACATGTTTGAGTATTGCCGGTAGAATAGAAATTTTTTGGTGTCGTCAGTTTTCAACTGATTGTGAGAATAAACAATCATTTTTTCTTCGGTTGAGCAAGGCAAGATAATCTGAATTGATAATTGATTTGAAAATTTAATATGATCATTATTATTTTACTATTGAACGATTTTCACTGCCCAGGATCGAATTCAATTCAGTCGATATTTTCAAAATACAGAACCGTTCAGTTCAGTTTTTCTGCGCTTTATTTTCTGGCTCATTGATTTTGTATCAACATGGTACAGTTCTCATGAAAATTGTAAGCTATCTTATGAAAAAAAAATATATTTCTAGGGCTGAAATTGATAGAAGAAGTTATATACTGCGAACCGGATTTATAACTGTGCAGTTTATACCTTGGAATACAATTTCTTATGTTCCCACAATGAAATCAAAGTTGCAAAAAATGATAAAAACTTGACTTTTCGCTATTTTTAACAACTATCGCAAGTCTGCCGCCTCCCTGTCTATGAAAAATTTAATATATATTGCTAAAAATGTATGCAGAAGGTTTAACTGTACAATGTATTTAATAAATTGAAACTATGATCATTTTCTGCAACCTAAAATTTCAAAAAACGTTGAGAAGTGAAGTTCTTATTATTTTTTGCAACTTGGCATTCATTGTGGAAACATAAAAAATTTGATGTCGGGGAATGCACCAAACATTTGCGAATCAAGTTGCGGTATACAACTTTTTCTACCATTTCCACCCTTGGTCACTTTAAACCTAATCAACAAATCCCCCCCCTCCAATGACAAATTAAAAAAAAATATTTCTTCACTAAGCCTTAATGGACACAGTATTAAATAAAATTATTCCTGTTGATCGGACATTATATCTGACGAATCTTCATTTAATCAGTCGTAAGACTTTTGGATATTTTCTCTATAATAATAACTAGATTAATATACCATATTTTTCAACGACTTATGAATCTTTGAATAGCAATGAAAAAATTTGCATGCTCTTTCTTCTGCTCCCGAAAAGCTTTTGCAAAAATAGATTTTTGATTCTCAACAATAAAGATTAATGCATTCATTCAAGAAGTAATTGCTTTCACCTTAAGTTTTAAAGGCCGAACATTTATTTTTTCCAACTACTAATGATGATTACAAAAGAGCATACAATCTCCTATCGAAACTACACAACATCTACACAAAGCTTATTTTCACAAATAAATATCAATTTGTCCACTTTCCAGCATTTTAAAACTTCTTTTGTTCTGTTGATATAGATATACATTTAATTCTTTTGATGTATTTATAAGTTGAGATGTTTTATTAAAATCACACACACCCGAAAAAAATGAAAAAAGGCCTCCTAAGTATTTTTAAAGACAAACATATGTTTATCTTTATTTTTTACTCTTTTTTTTCTACGTTTGTATAATCTTGAACGTTGCATTTCAATGCTAATACAGATCTACATATAATTATTTTCATGTGTTTATGAATAAGAAATGTTTTCTTAAAATCACACACGCTGGAAAAAATCAAGGTTCATAATTTATCTCATTGTTTTGTGCGAATTAATTATTTATTAAGGTAAGAATACATTTGCGTTTTTTATCTTTTATTTCATGCTCGTATCATATATATGTGATGTTAAACCTTGAAAACATGTTCGCGTTATGTGTTTATATTAGCGATTATATATATATATTAAAAAATTACAAAAGTTAATAAGCAGTCGCGGACAATTGTCCAGGGATTGTTTCGAAGAAGACTCCCAAGCTAAGGCGTGAACAACCGTGCCGAAAACTGAATGGCACAGGTGATGTGTCTCTAACGGTGTCTCTGGGATACCGGGCAACCTCCTAGAGTATCAGCCTTACCCTTGCATGACGCGATTATATTATACCGTCAATCTCTCATACACATGGAAAATTGTTTCAAACTATTTTGCTTATAAATTCAATCCCGCCAAGTTATATAATATCTTAAATGGCTTTTTCAAATTTGATTTCTAAATTTATGTTGGGTAGATATAAAAAATTTTCTCAATATATTTTATTATGTATCTTTTTTCTCAAATTGTTTGGACAACTTTGATTTCACAAATTCATATAATTGTACTAGCTGTTTCTTTTCGCATCGCAGATGTTATTTCCGGAAAATAAAAAATACGCTCAATTATTTTAATTTTAATTAAATTACTAATTAACTGAAATTGAAAATTTTAATTTTCTTTTATTAAATTGATGTACTCTTTCATCCAATTTAATGGTATCACAATTAAATTTCAATAAGGATTGGATTTTTCGGTTCTAATTCAAAATGGAAAGGGTGGCTATGTTCGAACTTGATCGATACTTTAATAATACATGAGTTATCCAAACTCTTTCCCAATATTTGACCTAATAATCTTTGGCAACATGTTCTCGATATACGTATTTCAGCAAAATACGATATCCTTGTTAATTTAATTCTTGCAGAAAACTCCGTCGCAGTAATTAAAAAAATTATCAAACTCACGACTTTGGTAATGTTTGGGACTTGAAAAATAGAAGTTCATACATTTTTTATTTTTATGGAACCTCGCATGTCGAGTAATGTGAACTGGCTGTGAACTCGATCTCGGGTCTTTCCACATTGTTTGTATTTATAGTGTATGGTGCTCATTTGATGAGCACTTTACTTTCTTATTATGACTAATAAGCAAATGTATTTGCTTCCTCATAGAAGAAGCATTAATGATTTTTTCGATACCAAAGTTACCAATAAAAGTGTTTTAAAATACGAACTGTTTACCGTTACAGAATTTTCCGTAACTCTAGCCTTAGCGCTACACTTGACAGGGTTAGTTTTACGAAAAATTCCGTAAACCTAGTCAGTGCCTTCAAAATATGAGAGGTTGTCCACCATAAAAATAATAAAATACAAATACGTTAGTCAGTTTATCTTGAATCAAGGAGACCTTCCTATTTTTGCATCAACTTAGAATTATATTGATGCACAAATTTTTACTATGAAAAACAAGTCAGTTAAATATTATAAATGACCATAACTTTCTGACTCGTCCATAAAATGTATTGATATTATAGTGCAATCAATTTGACTCGCATCCAGGAGTCCTTTTTATTCTTTCATCTACTTTGAATTATGTTAACGAAAAAGTTGTACTATAAAACCAATTTTCAAAATATTATAAATATCCATAACTTTCACAATTTTTAATTCAATGTATAAATACTACAAGTCATTCGATTCGTCTACAGCCGAGGAATCTTTTGTTTTGTACATCTACTTTGAATTATCTGAATAAACAAAATTTTACTAAAAAACTTTCTTCAACCTTTTGTAAGTTATCGTGTAAGCAAAAAAGGAGCGATATCCACAAATATACACATAAACACACACACCCAAACAATTGTTCAGAACGTTGTATTATACACTGAGATTGCTTCAACTGCAAAGCTTTTTCTATGAGAAAGCAAAATAATAAATAGATTAGTGAAACTTTTTAATAACGCAGAAAAATCCTAAGCAATATTTTTTAGTACGCCTACATTTTTTAGAAAAATAAAGTTTTGTTTCATACTAAATTTTATAGAAAGGATGCACAGAACAGAAATCTGCAAATGCTATTGTCAAAAACCGACAACTTTTTCATGTTTAATGACGATTCAACCTTAAAAAGGACATTTGCCACTGGAACCTTGAGATAAGTCAAGTTTCTGGTATGGCCTATAATGGCTTCGGACTTATCGGACTTATCCCCCGTTTTACCTACGTGGATGGTTCAAATGGGCATTCTAGGGAGGAATACTGGACAAAAGTTGGGCGTATGCATGAAAATTGAACACACCTACTCCCTTTCCAGAAACAGCAATTTCCATTTCGCAATTTAACTTTGTCTTTCAAACTTTCTGTATATGAATACTTATAATATTACACTTCAAGAAGATGTGGAAAGGCATTTCCAAATTTATTGCGAATTAGTGAGTATACTACTCTATCATTGACAGAAATTTCGATAAGCGATTATTCTATTTTAAATTTATAGTATTTGTCAGTCACTACAGAAGGAAAAAGATTATATAAGATGTCTATCGATACCAGCAGACTATATCACTCATTGTCAAAACATAATCAAAATTATCCTAATGGTGTAGCAATTCAGATTGCTCATGCAGAGAAATTGTTTTTATAAAGCATCAATTCCCCATATCTTCAGAATATCAATTTTTGCATTTGTTCTCGAGGACACTTTTTTGGTTCAAGTTCATGAAACTTGTTCTCAATTCCCGCATTACCGGCTCAGGTCTACGTATCAACAACATCATCTATACTCTAGAGGACTTGAATGATATAAGTAAACAGGAAGTAATCAATCGCAGCAAGTCTTCGACGACGATTCTGAGGAACGATGGATTATTCCAGCTGGTGAATAATGACACAACCGCTACACCTGTTCACAATGCTGATTCACAACTGGAAAATAACGGGTCGCCGAAGTCTGTGAACAATAACACGGCTGTTGGGTCGAACAACCAGAGTTCTAATTCATCGCAAATAAAAAAACCAAGTCCGTCTTTATTCCGGAAAAATCTAAGGAGCCAGATTTGTTCAGAAGAAGGAAAGAAGCCCCTTCAGGGTATGGCAACATGAAAAATGTCATTACTAAGCGTGCTGCTACCACATCTTCCAGACAAGTTTTTGACCATCCCTCTGAATGACTTAAAACCAATCCAAGTGTTGTGAATTCTGCTGGTGACTCCTTTAGAGCATGCCACTAGAATATGAGTGGCTTATTTTAATTTTTTTAAATTACCTCAATAATTGAGTTGAGAAATTACCTCAATATCTGAGTCAGTATAGAGTTTATTGTAGTCCTGCTATACCCGTGTAAAAATATTTCGTTTTGGTTTTTGTCTCCAAGACGTTCCATTTCGTCTCCAAGACATTGATGTCTGGTTCCGTCTCATAAGCCAGACTTGCTAGAC
>JAUMHM010118157.1:0-20365 GCA_032362435.1 Melikaiella ostensackeni | reverse complement strand
GGTCCTGAACCAGTTGTAGGTATTTTCAGTAGGTTGGTCCCTGAAGGAATTAACAGTTGGCTGACCGAGAAACATCAGAAGGAGTGGAATAAGACCACTGGCTGCAGACCGTCCAGAACACTTATGGATCTAAATTTAAACTTTAAACGAACTGTGGAAATACGCAAGCTCAGTAGAAATGAAGTCAAGGTCCTAACAGAAACGTTTATAGGACATGGAAACTTCCGATATCACAGACATAAGGTAGGGCTCGCAGATAGCCCCCTCTGTCGCCTGTGCCGAAAGAATGATGAGACAGCGATTCATATCCTTTGCTACTGCTCCGCAATTGCGGGGAAGAGTCTGACATTCACAGGCAGTAACTGCATCAGTGAGTCGGACATATCGGCAAAGGGCGTGGCAGCGGTTCTCTTCTTATGGAGAGGGCTTTGGGGTCACGCATAGGCCTGCAAAGAGACGCAACGGAACTACTCAAGCATCAGAGGCTCATTTGGTTTCATCCCTAACAATAATAATAATAGCGTGGCAAAAACATTCAGGTAGCCAAACAAGGCTAGAATTTATATGGATTTTTTAAATGAAGATTTCAAAGTATTTCTAACTGATTTAATGCATTTGGGGAAATTTCAGGACAGTTTAACTGTCATTATGGGATTCCAATACATTTTATAAGATTTCAGAGGATCGAATTAGATTTCAAGCGATTTCAATACATTTCGTCAAATTTCAAAGGCTTTTAAAGTGAAAATTTATTTCAATTCCATTCATTCAGTTGGAAGTTCTTTGAGTTCGTGATTTTTTCCATTAGATTAGGGAACGTGTTTGATTTAAAATAAAAACAATTGAAATATTGAACATTATTGAATAAAAGCAATTTCAAATTCGTATCATTTTCAACTGAATAATTTTCATTGAAAGGCCTTAAAGAATAAACTGTGTTTCAAAAATAAATATTGAAATTTATATAAATTATAGTTGAACGAGCTTGAGATTGAAAAATTCACAAATGAAACTTTAACATTTTTTACTTTTGAAAAGTGACAAAAATTATTCAATAATTATGAATTAAAATCATATAAACTTCATAAACTGTTGCATAATAAATCAATTCAAATTTGGAATTTGAACAGACTGTACAATTATTTTATTTCAAATTGAAAGTCTTAATAGTTGAATAATTTTAAATGAATATAAAACATACCCAATCGAACAGGTGGAAATTTAACTGTTCAGGAAACGTCTTATTTGTTTCTTGCTGCAGTGCAAGGATCCTAAATAGCTATATGAGAAATGCAAATGAAATTCTTGATATTGATTATACTGTTTGCAAACGTACTTCCATAAACTACAGGTTTTGATAGTTACTTTGATTCTCTCTATATATTTTTTTGCATTAATGGTGATAAATAAAAAATGCGAAAATTATGAATACCGTGAAATGGGCCTAACCGGTACACGTTAGGGAAACCGGACCACTCATAACTTTATATTTTATGCTTCGATTTTTTTTTTGTTTAAGTCCTGTATTTTTTCAAATAATGCAGATAATTGATTTTTTTCATTTCAATAATTGTGAATGGTTCCCTAACTTTTCCAAATTCGGAAAAAATTGAAGAAACTTGAAAATTAAGAAAGTGGTGGCTAATTTTCTGAAAATAAAAAATTTGGATTATTGTGAAAATTATGCGAGATACGAGAAAAAGTTCGAAGTCGAAATTGTTTTCCTCGAAAAGACTCACAATTTTTTTTTTAATTTTAGATATTTCCAACCGTTTTTTGACTACCTTCAAAAAGGAGTGTTTTAACTCACAGAATGTACTCAAATGCGGTTCAAAATATCGAGAAATGGAAAAGGAACTTTTGTATGTCTCTTCAAGGAGAAAAATTTTCACTCTCAACATTTTCCCGTATCTAACATATTTTTCGAAAAAAACCCATGATTTTAATTGTCAGAAAAATAGCCGCCGTTTTGTTAATTTTTGAGTTTTCTGAAAATTCACTTCGGGTTTGGAAAATTTAGGGAACCCTCTACAAAAATGGAGAAGAAAAAGTTAATTTTTTGTATTTTTTCTCAAAAACGTTCAAAAATATCGAAAATGGAAAAAATAATTTTTTGTAGATCTTTTCAAAGAGAAAAATTTTTACTTGGAACTTTTTCTCGTATTTCACATAATTTTCGAAAAAAAACAAATCTTTTATTTTCAGAAAATTAGCCGCCACTTCGTTAAATTTTCAGTTTTTTTCACATTTTTTTTGGATTTGGAAAAGTTAGGTTCGAGTGGGAAATTTTTATGATTATTCAAAATTATTTAACTATTCAGGCTTTCAATTTGAAATAAAATAATTGTACAATCTCAATTTCTCGGAAATTATATTCTTTTAACAATTATCATTTTAAGGAGTACGAATATCATAAATTTTTTGATGTATGTCTCTATGGCTACCTGAATGTTTCCGTCAAGCTTACTTTTGAAAGATTTGACAAATCGATTCAGGACTTGAGACACTTTTTTAGGGACCCAAAATGAAGGTTAAACTTTTCAAGCAAGTTAATCCGATAAAAAAACGTACAGCATTTTAAAAACTGAAATAATAATTTTTCTAAGCGTTTTAGCAATTGTTATTAAAGATTCTGGTGAATGAGAAAAATATTTCAAAATGATCTTACTGACATTTTAAAATTTGATCGAAATTGCAAGAGGTATATTATGATTTTCAAAATTTTCAAAAAATTGCAAATGCTATATTCTTACCAAAATAAGAAGTTTCCGTCGACATTTTCAGTAGACGTTAACAAGATTTACAAATTGAAAAAGTTCTAGAATTATGAAATGTTCAAAACTACCATAAACGAGTTTTTTGATAGAACCAGAAATTTAACCGCAGTTTCTAGTACATGATAAAAAAATTTTTTTATTAATCCTTGTATAATTTAATTAATGTGAGGACTTGAAAAATGTAAAATAAACATCTTTCTGTTGATTTTTATTATTTTGTTTGTGTCATCTTAGTTTTTAGACCACATAATAACTCGATTGCGTCTGCCGATATGAGGATGAATCCTAAAAATCTCAGGTGTTTTGAGAACAGGCTTAAAATTGGTCAAATTAAGAGGGATTTTCATTTCCGATTTTTGACTCAAGTTCGTAAGGATTTTAAATAACAATTTTTTATTTAAGTTTCAATGTTATATTAATATAACATGCTTATCTGTACATAAACTCGATGTCAACAAAGCAATAAACTTATTATTCGAGAATCGTTTCTTCTACGGAAAAAATTTTAGTAATACCTTTAGATGCGGTTTTTTATCTCATAGCTTTCCGCTATTCTTATCGACTTCTTTGTTGGCATCGGCTTTATGTGCAGATGCCTGAACTTCATTTGAATTTTTTTTCATGAGCATATTGAAATAGATACTTAAACTTGCTTTCAAATATTTGTAATAAACTCTTTTATTTGCTGACTGGATTAAATAAATTTTTGGGAATTCATCAAAACGCTTTCTACTTCAGCTAAATAGAAATGGCAATATATCATTTAACAATAATTACTAATAATAATCTACAAGACTACGCAGCTAATACATTCTGTTCACAGCATAAGACTGTTTCGCAGAGATGCTTCTGTTTTCTCATTCCTGTTTTTCAAATTGGTTTATTTTAATTTTTGAACTTTAGAAACACATAATCAAAAAAAATTCAATTCAATGAAGTATATGAAATTATTTTAGATCAATCTTACATCTTTGAAATTGTATATCAAAATAAAATTAACAATTGAAAACTAATATTTTTTAAATAAAATTTTTTTTGCGTTATACTTTTTATGTTTCTACGATTTTTCTTTTCAGTTAATTAAATTTTCATTTTTTCATGACATAAGAAAAAAGCCTAACCTTTTTGACTCCTGATATTAGTTTCAGTAAAGATAACTAAATTGCTCAAATCTAATACAATTAAATTTTTTCAATTTCAAGCATGAGTGGAGTCCTAAACTTTTTCAGTTTATTATATCAAAAAATAAGAATAATTTTGAATATTATGAAAGTTGAAGGACTGTTCCCTTTTCACATCTTCCAAAGCTGTAAATTAAACAATTTTCAATAATTATATTTTATAGTAAAATGAATAATTAAAACCACTGCTTAGTTAAATGATTAATTTTAACCTGAAATTTCCAAAATTTTATTGTTTAATATTTACACTGGTACAATATGGCAATTGTCTAGAATCGCGGCTTTTGCGAGTTTTTATATAGTAATTTGTTTAAAGTCACCGTCAAATACCATCTCCTAGGACCCTAAGTAGTGGAATGACACTTTTGCAATAAATTAAAGTTTATTAACATTTTTTGACCATTTTCTTCCTAGATCATCACTAATTTATAAGTACTATATACTTATCTTTCAAAATACATAATATGATCTATAAATAAAATACTAATAGTAATTCGGTCTCATTAAATCTTTGTTAAAGAGATATATTTAAAATGTAATTAATTCTCAAAAATACCACAATTTGTATATACTTTCATATGAATGGTCCAAAATAATTTACTTATTTACAGTGTCCCCACTTTCTGCAATAATTCTTTCAATATTTTAATATTATTTATTTCTATACTGATTCTTCTGTTATGAATTTTCTATAATAATTCCTATGAACAGCCTAGAAATGAGAAATGCTTCAAATTCTACAATTTCAAAGACTTGATAGATGGAAGAAGTGGAGAAAATTTTATTTTCATGCATACTGATTTAAATAATTCTACTACGAAGCATTTAAAAATGAAAATTAATGAAGTTTACAACTTAAAAGTGAACCGTTTTCCAATTTATAGCGTTTGAAATTGAAAATGTTCTTATTTGTGGTGTTGAAAAATTGTACAATATCAAACTTATAGCCTGTAAAATTTAAAATTCACAGCTTTCAAAACGTAAGAATTGCAAATTTCCATTTTTCCACAATTAGGAGTTTTATATTCAGAGCAATGAAAATTGGGCAGAATCGAAATGAAATTTAAAAAAATGTACTTACTAAATGGGAATGTTTAAGGGTGAATATTATCTGATTAGATATCTTTAAAATCAAAAATTTCAATTTCAAGTCTACAAAACTGAAATAACGTTTTCAATTTGAAACACAATGTCAAAACTAATATTGTCAGAATGAAAAATTCAAAATTAGGAATTCAAGGCTGATGCATATTTGAAATTGAACTATTTCTCTTTATAATAACTCCAAATTGAAAACATGCACATTTAAGAAATTCCGAAAAAGTTTCAAAAACTGAATATTGAACGATGCAAGAACTAGGCATTCAAAGCTGAATTATTTTACATCTGAAAATGTTCTAAATTGAACATTTCAAACTCAATGCCTCTGAAATAATGATATTTTTTTCAAGTGATTAAATTGTTCAATTTCAACTTGCAATTATTGCAGTTAAGTAGGTATATTTACAATTTCAGGTCTCAGGGCATCTTAAATTAATTACTTGAAACAGCTCACTCTATACAATGAGAAAAAACTCTTGGGGAAAGACACCCTGTAATTTTTCTTTTTCAATAAAAATAATTTTCCATGCTTTCAAAGACCATTCTTTCTCTTATAAGGCTTGAGGGGAAGCCAAAAATTATTTATCAAAAAAATAACAAATGGAGAATAACCTATTGTCAACAAGGTATTCGTTCAAGGGAGTGGTACTTTCGTATAGGTATAACAATATTTTACAGGTAAAATTTTCAAAAAATCGTGAATTATATTATATTTTAACAATCTAGTCTCGCAGAATTGCAGCTATGAAAAAAATGTATCCCATAAATTTTCTATTTAAAAAAAAGGATTGTACATGCTTTGGAAGTCAATTTTTTTCCTTAAGCTTTTAGCAAGTTCTAAAAATAAGTTCATCGAAAAAAAAAATACGTAATAATTTTTTTCCAAGGGGTATAATCTCAGGGTGTAAGCCTTTCGAGTTTCTTAAAATCGGACTTTTTTTGGTTCAATAAGTGTTACAATTTTATATCTTGGAAAATGCTTATGCCGGAGAAGTAATCTGCTTCAAAAATAAATTAATACACATTTTTTCCAATAGAAAATATTTTTGACATAATATAATCTAAAATATCTTGAGGGAGAGGTTAGAATTTTTTGTTTCAAAAAACAAAAAACACGTTTTCATTTATTTGTTAAAAGTAAAAATTTGAAGAGGCGACCCGAATTAAAGAAAATATTTAGGTTTCTCATTGTCACCCTAATTTGAAGGTTTAAATTTCATTTTTGATTATTGTCTGGAGTCCATCCCTTGTCAAATTACCATTTTCGTGATTGAAGTACAATTTTATTTCATTAGATTGCTTCTTAGCTTATTTTAATCACGATTTGATGTGATCTACTTGTATTTAGATTTCAGACCCGAAAGTCCACAAAATTGTGAGAAATGTCGATACGGAGAAATAAAAATTAGAAACATAAAAATACAAACACGCATACGCAAAGCCGACTGTAAAAATCTTTCACTGCGAGGACAAAATCTTATCGGAAAGAATAAACTTTGCTGCTGTTGCTTTTCACTAGTTTTCGATTTTCTTCTTTTTTGTTTTTTAGTGGAAAAAAGAAAATAGATTTTGTCCTTGACTAATTAGTTCCAATCAAGATGGTTTTAGTGCATGTTTTTCCAAATTCAGATTATTAGAATCTTCAGATTTCAATTAGAAATAGCTTATTTTTACCGCTAAGAAATACTCTACGATTTCATACTCATTTAGGGCTCTTAATTTATGCTAGGCCCAGTCACGCAGTCTTTTTAGTTTAAAAAGAATCATGCGCCCTCTAGTTTTATATAAAAAGCTAGCTCCGCCACACTTATAATTCCGAAACTAGTGCACAATCATTCCCGATTTCATACTAAAAATAAGAGTTCATTAGGGGCTGAGAAAAACCCTAACCACCGAGTTTTGGACTCTGCAATTTTTTATAAAAAAATGGCTTGCGCGGTGACTTCAGATGAATCTAGCACCGTCATATCTGCAACTTCAAAACTGTTCATTTAATCAATCCCTAGTTTCCTTAGAAATTGAGGGCTCATTTGGAGCTCTCGATCTATGCCGATCTATATCCGAAAACGTGATGATTTGATGAAATTCGCGAAAGCTAATTTTCACTTAAAACTAATACCTTCGAATTGAGATAAGAATGTAAAAATGTAGAACATTTTCAAAACAGAAAAAATAATTTTCCTGAGTGTTTTATGAGTTTTTGTCAAAGGTTCTGGTGGATGACAAAAAGACTTGAAAATGATCCTACTGACATTTTTTAATTCTATGGAAATTATGAGAGATACTTGTGGGCGTCCACATGAAAAGGGCCCTTAGTGGTCATTAATAAAATACGTAACAGCTTTTATGGGTGGAGGGGGTGTGGAAAAATGTTACGATCTGTTACATGGGGAGGGCGCAACTAGATACTGTCACGTGATATTCTTAACAAATCTATAAGAAATTTGGGTATCCAAAATTACAGTATAAGCGAAAAAGTAACAGAAAGTGACTAATGTATTAACAATAATATTATTAATAATATTATTTAATTAATAATTATTAATTAATAATAATATTAACAATAATGTATTAACAATATGAGCAATGGCCTTTTAAATTCAAAAGAATTCACAAGAATTCGATGAAATTTATAACGATTCCAGGTGAATTTGAACGAAGTCGGAATAAATTCATAAGGATTCAGAATGGATTCAAAACAATTCACATGAATTGAACGCGATTCAAAAATATTTAAAAAATTCATTAAACTTATTAAATTTTGAGAGAGCTTGGAAAAACTAAAGGATTTCGAAAGAGTTTGATAAAATGCCTCAGAATTCAACGCGAGTTTAAAAGACTTCAGGATGAATTTTTAAAAAAAATCCATTGAATTAAGTAGAATTCAAATAAATTCGAAAGAATCCAGGAAAAACTTCAAAAATTTAAGGGAATACAAAAGAATTTAAAATAATTCATAATTACTTAATAAGAATTCCGGATGAATTCCAGATGAATTCAAATGAATGGGAAATATTTCGAAAGTCCAAAGTACTCTATTTTTTAAAGTATGATTTAAATAACTTCAGTAAAATCAGGGGAATTCAAGAAGATTCTTCAAAAATTACAGAAAAATCAAGCTAATTCCAAATGAGTTCAAATGAATTGAAAAAAAGTCATAAAATAGAAAATATTAAATTTATTTCTGTGAAATTGTAGTAAAATCAGAAGAATTTGATGAAATTCATACGAATTACAGAGAAATTTTAAATAATTCAAGTGAACAGAACAAAAATTTTTAAATCCAAAAAATGCCATTGAATTCAGATTCCGTACATCTTTTCATGTAAGCTCTTATGTTTCTATGACTCCTTGTATCTCTTTACTTTTTTTATTTTGTTTAAATAAATTTTTGAAATAAATGAACTAGCGTATTGAAATTCTGGGAGATGAAAGAAAATATACGTGTTGACGTCGCTTGGGTCCTCTGGAGTATTTATTTCATAAGGAAAAGCTGTTTCTGTAAGTGTTGCATGAATCTCTTATAGCAGACGGAAAAACAAATAATAATAATAATTTTACCGTTAACGCTCTCGGTCGCTGCGTAAGGACAACAACGGTAATCGACGAACTTCAAACTGCTCTATATACCTAATTTCGTTACTACAAATCGTTGCATAAAATTTCAAACATCGCATTAAATTCATGAGATCTTCAACTCATCAGACACTTGACTTAGTCCGTGACTGATGATGAAATATCCAGAAAAAAGTTGAAACAAAAAATATTATTACCCTCTCTCCGAAGGTGATCTCGCGTTGGCGTCGCGGTAGGGCTTGATCTTTTCTCTTATGACTTTGATGGCTATGTTGGCGGTAGCATTGTTACTGACAGGATTTCCCATACCAAACAGGCGGAGAACGAAAAGGAAAGAGACTAAGAGAAGACTTGAAAATATATTGGAAGGGTGGTCGCTTCCCGAGGACGGTGGTGAGGATGAGCTGCGTCATGGTCAGGCAGATTTCATCGATCAACAATCTGGCCAGCAAGAACATCTGCGACAAGCGGCATACAGTGGAAAGTCAACTGAACCTGCTGGGGATGTTTTAGCTTGCGTTAGTGATTTGCAGATAACCACCTTAACATGAATATCGTGGGAAAGCATCAACTGGAACACAACAATGAACAGAATCTATCAGACCAAAAATGCTCAATATCTGTCAACCAATTGCTTTCGGCGGTTGAAGTAGCTACCATTAAAATGGGAGTAGAACAACAGCCTCCTATTGATGAAATCCCTATGGAGGATATGGATAATGACGAGATGATTAAAGCTGAAGGCATAGGTGCTAAGAATGATGAAGATCAAGTACCAGATCCACTAGAATCACATCCGAAAAATTGACGTCCCGAAATCCTAGAAAAACTTCAGCAACTTGAAAGGAATTTTGGTCAAGCTCTACTGGAGTTCAGAGATGTAAAACCAACACAAAGGTATTCTTTGCCAAAGTCGGTCGTTACGAGGAATCTGCACACACTGATAAGGCGCTTAAACAACACGACTTTGTCTATGCACTCAAACGCAGAACTGACTGTGTAACGAGTGCAAACTCATGTGTAGTGTGCAGCTGTGGATGTTAGCAAAGTGAGGAGCGAATTGTGGCGATTGACTCTTAATAAGAAAGGAAATAGAACCAGAAAGCTGATTCACCATGTTACTAAAATCATCCACCCTTGAAACATCGAAACATTGACACTACGAGCAGTACAAGAAGGCAGAAGAATCAAAACTCACAGGTGGATGAATGAAAGTTCTATCGTGCACTAAATGTGGAGCAAAATATCCAGCAAACCACCGAAGTTCCTTAATTGGAAGATATAGCTGGATACTGGTAGGGTGCTTACGGAAAAACAAACAGAAGCAACTTAGGCGCTGCGTGGCTCCAACTAGAGAAAGAAAGAAAAAGCACTTGTCAGGTACAAATACCTGACGAGTGTGCATCCTGCGTTGGCAAGGTGTTTTCAAAAGATCATCGAACATCTAGATCTGATGCCAAGATTTATGCTTAAAGGTCTGAATCTCGACGAAAAGTCTGCCTCCCAACGATTTAAAAGTGGCTCACAGCTGTAAGTGCAGATAAGGTTCACTCTCACTGCGACGAGAATAACATCCTAACAGAAGAACAAAGAGCATACTGCAGAAACTAGCAGGTCAGTAAAGATCTAGCCACCATTGGTGCTATCGCTATGACGCAAGCTAAGAAACATAAAGAAACTTGCGCATGGCTTACAATTATTACAAGCAAGCGTTCTCTTTGGTACTACACGACTATTTGCTTAAAGTTTTAAAAGTTTACAAGATCTGCCCACGTACCATCGAACTTCTAGGTCGTGAGATGCTGGCTTGAGTATCAAGAATGAAATATTTTGATCATGGGCAACCAAGGACAACCAGATTATTCGCATTACGACGGGTATATTTTAAGGAGGTCGCAAAATCAGAGAATGAGAATGAGGAGCATATTGAGGCAATGGCAGGGGGTGTGTCATACAAATATCTGGGTATTCTCGAGTCTAAGGATATTCAGCATACGATAGTTCAGAAAGCCTAATGACTACCTTCACCATAAGACTCAAACTGGTTCTGTAGAGTTCTCTCAATTCGGCCAATAAAATAAGGGCAATTAACACCTGTGCCATCCCTGCTCTCACGTACTCTTTTGGGCTCATCAAATGGTCAAACACCACGCTTGAAAGGATGAACAAAACCATTCGCTTTGGAATGACCAAGCTCCTAATGCACTACACCTATTCGACGATTAAAAGGTTAGTTCCATCACGACATACAGGTATATGGAGTAGGAGCGTTGTAGATGTCAAACAACTGTGTATATCATGAGCTACACAGTTGCGAGACTATTTTAACAACAAGCTGTTGACAGCAAGATGTTGTGCCTTACAACACCATCTGTGAAGCAGATCTCGATTACACACCCTTGAACTTGTCCTCAGAGGAAGCCTTGCATACCAGGTCAGAATGAAGTAAAAACAATATGGAGGAGTGTAAAACATGCATCTGTTTATCCTATTTTGATTTCGGCTACAGATAATGTGCACGTAAGATGCACTGAACAATTGAAACATCTTGAACATCTAGGAGTCAGTGGAGTACTGGCAGCGTCTCAAAAAACGGTTTTATTAAATACCTGTCGCATTGTAAGAAACTTCCTAGACTGTCAAGAAGTAGCCGACTGAAACCCTATGGACCAATATATGGTAGCACTAAAAAAGCATCCAGAGGCGATTAATGTAACCAACCTCTAACACTCTCGGTCACTGCGTAAGGACAACAGCGTTAAACGACGAACTCTAGACTACTACAATGTCGTCCTAAGAAATTTTAAACATCGTGATGAATTTACAACATCTTTAACTCATCAGGCACTTGATTTAGTCCACAACTGATGATAAACCACCGGGTTCAGCCAAGAGAAAAGTTGAAGAAGCCTTTTATAATAAAAAATAAAAATAAAAAATACCTTTTCCTTGAAATCCTCTAGCACAATTAAAATCTTTCGAATTTTTGCGAAATGTCTTGAAATCGTTTGAAGTCCCTCTAAATAATTGGAAATCCTATGAATTAAAAAATTGGTAGGGCGAAGGATAATCTTCTTTGACTTTGGTCTGAAATCCACCAATTGTCAAATTACCATCAGTGACGTTCAATGAAATTATGCCCAATAGTAATCCGAAATTATAAAAGTTAATGCAAATATTAATTCAAAAAGATAAAAATGAATTTAAATAGTAATTCGGAAAAATAGAAATCAGGGTATGCTCTGATGAGAAGAGTCACAGACAGAAAAGTGAAGAAGACGATAATTAAGATCAATTTCAATATTAATTGATAACTGACAAAAGTCGCAAGTTCAATATTCTTATTCTTGTCGACTTTCCGATAAGCTTATTGCCCCATGAAGTACATATCAAGCTGAATTCAAATGATAAGGAATATTGTTCCGTTTTATGTTTAAATTATTTGACATTTTACTACAATGATATCTGCTTTTTGGATAATAGAAACATGTATACAATTAGCCGAAGAAATATAAACGCGTTCTCTAAAAGAAATACTCAATTATTTCCTTAAGAAAAAAGTCAGGAATAATAAGTTTATTGCAATGTTAGCATCATTTTTAGGTTCAGGCCCTCGGTTCAAATTTTTTTCGAGGATGTTGAAATGAATATATAAACCTATTTTCAAGTATCTATAATAAATTCTTTCATTTTGTGACTGGATTGAATAAACTTTGGGGTATTTATCAACGACTTCTACCTTAGCTAAATATGGGTTGCAAAATATGATATATGTATAATGTAAATAAAATATCATAATTTTCATTGCAAGTAATTTTGAAATTTTAGAAAATGGTTTATCACAAATAGATCAAATAAATTTTTTTGTACGCGTATATACATTAAAAAGTAATCAGCAAACTCAGTAAATTACCCTACAAAGTACTCGTATACTCATTACATTTTGAAGGATAGAAAGTTTGCACTCAAAACCGAATGGTGGAATAATTTTCGGAAAATTGATTTTCTTCATTTTAAGAAGTTTGAGGGAAGGTAGAACGGACACACGCGCCTTTTCTTCAAAAACCTTTTCTTTATATTCTCGTCATAATGAGAAAGCACTAGCTTTGTGTAAAAAATTAAATTTTCAAAACAAAAAAAATTATTTTATCCTGTCCTATTATTGTTGAGAAAATTGGTTTATTCTCTTGCAACCCTTCAAAATTCTTTAAAAAAACTTCTGATTCTTTTTCGAATTCAACAAAAATTTACATTTTTTTAAATTCTTTGAAATCTTATATTATTTTTTAATCTTTTCAAAACTTGTAAATATCTTTAAAAATGATTCGAATTTTTTCTAAAATTTGAAGAAAAAACATGAAGAATTGAAAAAATTGTCTTGAAATCTTCCAGTACCTTCTTCGACAATTTTGGAAATCTTTCTCAATATTCTCACAAAAATGAATTTTTTGAATAAAAAATGATTTTTAACTGCCCTCGGAATCATGAGAAATTTTCTTTATCCTCTTAAAACCTTTCAAAATTCTTTAAAAAACTTCTGATTTTTTTCGAAATCTTTAAAAACCACATTTTGTTCTAAACTTTTCAAATTTTAAGATCCTCAATAATTGTTTAACCTTTTCGAAACTTCTAAATATTTTTTAAAATGTTCCAAATTCTTCATATGAGTTAAAAAAAATTCTGCTAGATCAGAAAAATTTGCACAATTTTTTTACCCGTACTGACTTCGTAAATTAAGATTTTTTAGGTTCTTCTCCATAATTTCATTTTCCTTATCTCTTTAAAAGATTGTAAAAGTTTTCTCAATTATAGTTTGGTAGCCAAATATAAGGAAGAGTATTATTTCTCAATTTTAAGAAATCATTTATAATTTAGATTTCCTCTTTTACAAATAAATTTTCTGAATTAAGAAATTCCTCATTTATAAATTTTGTTTTACATAAGTCCAGAGAATTCATAATTTTTAACGGTAATGAAGATTTTGAAATTAGAATTTGTACAGAAACAAAACTTGCGCATTTTTTCAGTATGATATATGTGACACTGCGTCAATTTTTATTTATTTCTGGAAAAATACAAATTTTTAACTACTTTGTTTTTGTTTCTCTATCTTCGTTTTGAGTATGTGTACGCGGTTGATTGGTTAGCCTCCCTCCATGAGGGAAATATGACGCATTTGACCAGCGAGTTCCAGAGAGACGTTCACTCAAGTTTGTTTTTCCCTGATAAAAATTTTCCTAGTGGGGCTAGATAGCCGACTTTGCTTGGTATACCTGTATAAGCCGCAACCAAAGCTGCAGTGGTATAGTCATTTTTCGATTAAAATGAAGTTTGCCATTCTCGCCTTTTTTGCACTTCTGTGTGCAGCTCTTGTATTTGTTGCTGACTCCTGCTTACATAGGCTTTCAGCCTGTGACCCCATAGCAACTCAACCACAGTTTTTCCGTCCACATGTCGGGAGTTGAAATGATTATCTAAAAAATGTATTCTTAAACTGATGGGTTGCAGTGGAGAACTAGATACCTACAAAATTGGAATTTTTCAGGCGAGCGAAAAAACATTCTGTAAAATCCAAATAGCCATTTCACGATAAAAAAAAGTACACTCCAGAGCTGAATTGTTTCTGAATTGAGGCCGAAAAATGCCTGATCAAAAGAAGTTATTCAGTTGCGAGAAATAGAATGTGAAAACTGAAGGTTAAGTTCGTTAGCTAGCCATTTTGGATGAAAATTCAAAAAGTTGGGGCATTTTCAAAATGTTTGAGACCATTTTTTTCGAAATTTAACAATTATATGAACGGCAGTTCGTAGTACTTAGAAAGCCAAACAATTTATTTCTATGACTTTTCTTAATAAAGATAAAGTTATGAGAGTTATAGCATTTTCAAAATTCAAAAAAAGAAACGATAATGAAAATTTTAAGCCAAACGATGTACGATATGAAAAAAAAGTCAAGAAAAGAAAAACGTTGCTTTTTTCAAGCCCTGCAAGATTGTCATAACAACTTTTTGAATTTTTTCAAAAAATCGAAAATTCAAATTTTAAGACAAATAACGCGCGATACGAAAAAAAGTTACATCAAATTTTTGCTTCTACAAAGACCTGTAATCTTTCCTCTAAACATTTTTTGGTAGGAGGTAAAGTTTTTTTTGTAAGTATGCAAAATGACATTGGAATATTTCAATTTTAATTTTTGAGCCAAAAAACGCGAGTCAAGAAAAAAAAGTCAGAAGAGTGGAATTTGTGCTTTTGAAAAATCAAATAAAATTGCTGTTAAACATTTCTTTATAAGACCAATCTTTAATCATCAAAATAATTTGTTGATCGCCTTTTCAACTATTTATATGCATATATTATGCAGTGAGCGCAGAAAATCGGGCGCGAATATTATGATGAGAATGTATTTCTTAAGGTCGATAAAGCCTTAAGTAAATAAATTTCCTTCTTCATTTGAAATCAAAAATAAATTTAGTAATTCGTACATGAAGAACATATGACACCGAGCGCGAAGCACAAGGACCAAATCAATTTTTGAAAGCGAAAAATCATTTGAAATTTCCTGAAAATCGAATCCATTTCGAATCAAACAGGTTCTACACTTCAAGTCGCAGAATCTTTCAGGGACGATATACTAAAGACCCGTATGTTGGGTTTCAGGGAAATGAGGCTACATGTATTTTTGCGATTTGAGAAGAAAATTTTCCACGAAGTTACGGGTCATTAAATTTTCACGTATATTCAAATACTTTTACTTCGTGGAAATTGGTTTTTCTCATATGGAAAAAATATGTGTCGCCTAATTTCCTCTGAAAATTAACATATTTCGTTGCTGACTCTGCGGCTTGAATAGTAGAACCTGTCTGATTTGAAACGGATTCGATCGAATAATGCTCTTTTTGATATTTTTCAAAAATCATAGCATAACAGCCTGACATGCTGGAGAGTTTAAGAAGGACTATTGTACTTTTCTTCTAGCATTTAGATAATTTTGAGAAAGATAGTTTGGTCACTTATTGACTCTGAATATTTTTATATACATATATTTGTCATATATTCTGTAATTTCAACTTTGAACATCCGCGTTCAAAGATAATGGAGTTAAAAACTGAAAAAACTAGTACTTTAGAACATGGTTAGCGAAGTATTTGTCGAAAAATTGCTTTATTGGCAATAAATTGTTAAGCATGGTCAAAATGTCTATTTGTGGTCTATTAAAAACAATTTATCTCGATAACCTGACGTGAGGACAAATTCAAATTGTGGACAAAATTACGTAGAAAACCATTATTAATCATACCAGGCCGCAGAAACCATATGCAGTCTTTCGTTATTTTACTAGAATATAGGAAAGAGAATAGCGAGTAGAGAATGCTATCCTTCAAGGATGATACATTTTATCGTCAGAGCATAGTTTGGAATAATAGCTTTAAATATTGGTATTTAATCGTGAAACACATAAATATATTTTCTTTTCAATTTTCAGATTTTTATCAGACGATTCTATGCTTGCCAAAATAATAATGACCATTATTCTGAGTGATGACAGTTATTTGGTTTAATGCAGAAAGAAGAAGCACAAATTTATCCGGAACTTCAGGTGGTGTCAAATCTCTCAAATTTAAATAATTACAATGTCAAGTGTGTGAGAAATAAATAATAAAACAAATATAAAACAGTAGTCATTTTACAACGCAAAGAATGCAAAAATATGTAATATATGTACTATATACCTCAATTAATGTAAGATAAGGCGTAATATCCTTCTCAATTTCTCTGAGAGTTTCTCAGTAAATGCGGCATGACTTACTTGAAATCTTTTTAATTCATTTGGAAATTCTCAAAATCTTTTCAAATCAATCGAAGTAATTTAAAATCCCTTTGAATTCCTTGAAATATTTTTAGATCACATGAAATCCCTTATATCCATTCAGATCCCTTGAAACCTTTCGAAATCTTTTGAAATGAAGAAATAAAATGATGTCTCTGGAATCCACCCATCATCAAATTATCTTTCAATCAGAAAACTATGATGAATAACAACATTTTTTACACTAAAAGTTTCAGAAAAAATTGAATATGTTAATTAATGTTAATATACGCAAAGATGCATGCCAATTTGGTCGTGGACAAATCATGTCAGTAAAAAACTCAACCTTATTGCATTCATGTATAAGTATTATTTCTCTGCGACATATCATCTTAAATTGTTTTTTACTTGTTTTAAATTTCAACCTATAAGAAATGTAGTATCTAAGAAACACGCGATTTTGACATTTTCATTGTTTTACTTGACACTTTTAGAGTCCTTATTCGTCAATACAAACACTTTCGGCAAAGGTTATCTCTACATTAGTTATTTGACGATTATGCAATTTTGCAAAAACATGAGATTCGTGCGAACAGCCCGCCGCCTGTTTTATGGTATTTATACTAAGACCTTTTTGGGAAGCTTCGGAAGTAGAAGCGTATCTCTTAGAGTGGCTTGTAAAATGCTCATCTGTTTTACAAATTTTTAAGATCGATTTTAGCCATCTACTGATAGTCTGCGATGTTGCCTCCTTGTGGGTCTTTTTTATTGTCAAAAACAATTTCTGTTCATCATTTCTCATAGTTTTTGTGTGATCAATATAGTGAATGATAGTTTTTGCAATGCAAACATAAGATCTAGCACCCTCCGAGGATATTTTTATCTCTTCTAGTTTTAACAACGATGAAGATTGCACTCTGAATCCTGTACCTAGTGCCAGCAGCATTGCTCATTTAAATGTTAGCCTTTCTAGCGTTAACGATTCTAATGGAAACCAAGCTTCTAGTTTTTTTAAAACAACATTTACATCCCAAGTATTACTGTATTTTGGTTGAGGTGGCCTCGGCCGAAAAACATCTTTAAAGATACGATTTATTTCTTTATCGTTAGAGAGATCGTTATTAAATAACAAGGAAATTGCTGCTCTCGTGTTATTTAGTGTACCATACTGTGTCCCGCCATTAACCTGATTCGTCAAAAATTTCAATACAAAGTTTACGTCCGCATTAAAAACATCTTGATTATTAGAAGTACAGGATAAACACCACTTTTTCAAAGCCGAAGTATACTGCTTATATGTATTTTCTTATAAAGAATGTAAGATAACCTCAATCGAAGATTCATCTAATCCTCTCCTTCTGTAGGTTTCCCGGAAAAGATTCCTGCAATCAAATTGAGTTGATCGCACAGTGGATGCTCTCCAGTTCTGCAAGGAGATATTTATAACGATTGAGAAAGTTTGAAAATTAACGGATTTCCTTTCAACATTTCTCGAAAACTAGGATACCATGGTTGACTGGTCCAGTATGGTACAATTATGATACCTCAAGCCTTATCCTTTCCGATTTTTTAAAAAACTTTTGTTATCATCGCAAATGGGGGAAATGCATACCAAAAAAAGTTTGACGAATTTATGGTGAAAGCATTAACAGCGTACGCTTCTGGGTCCCTTTTCCATAAACAAAATACTGTACATTTCCTATTTACCCTAGTTGCAAACAGATCAATGTCGGGATTGCCAAATTCTCTCACAAAACGTTTAAAAAAGTAGTCTGCAATTTCCCATTCTGTGTCGACGTTTGAGATTTTAGATCTCTCATCTGCTGGATTTTCTTTTGAAGCTACATGTCCCGTAAAAATCCAAATGTTGCGTTTTATGCACCATTCCCATATGGATCTGACAATGCTATTGAAAAGTGTGAATTTAATTTCCCCCATTTTATTAATGTGTGATTGCTACAATGTTATCGATCCTTAATAGGATCTGGCAATTCTGATCATCTTTAGCGAAGCACTTGAGGGCAAAGAAAGCTGCTAGTAATTCTGGAAAGTTCATATGACGCGATCTTTCTTGGTTATTCCAAACCCCATGGGTGTTCTGATCATCGCAAAAAGCTCCCCATCCAATGTTCGAGGCGTTCGAGAAAATCTCTTTGTCAAATTTGAATTTACGAATATTATTGGAAGCTGTTGAAATTCACTGGTCCCTCCAAAACAGGTTCTTTAAGGCCAAATCAGTGAATTTTATTATTTTCTTTGGATCACATAATTTGATTAGTCCTTGTAACCGTTTTATCCTCTCTAGTTCTTTATAATAAATCCAAACCGATTTTACTGCAGGACAAGCTGCGACCAAAGGTCCTCTTAAGCCTAACAGTTCACCAAACTCGCAGAACTTTTGAGTTAAAACTTTGTTTACAGTATTTTTTATATACTCTTTCTTTTTATCTGTAAGGTAAATTAACATTTTATCTGAGTCCAAAAGGAAACCTAGATGTATACAAATTTGTTCAGGTTCGAGTTCTGATTCTTTAGAATTTACTATGAATCCAAGATCGATCAATGTGTTTTTTACAAATTCAGTTTTAGTACTACATTCTGTCTTTGATCAGCCAAAAATAAAAAAATCATCTAAGTAACTCGTTATACGAATCTCTTTCTCCCTAAAAAACGTTAACACTGGTTTCATCATTTTACTGTGAATATAAAGGCATGTGCTCAAACCAAAGGTAGAACCGTGAACTAAAGTAAAGTGCCGTTGTAAATAAACTTTAGATATTTCCTATGTTCAGGGCTAACTGGAATCATGAAATACGCATCTTTAAAATCAATGCTACACGTAAAATCTTTATCTTCGAGGATGTTTATTGTTGTACGAATATCTTCCATCTTAAAGTGTTGTGAAATGCCGAACCTATTAAACTCCTTTAAGTTTAATATAAATCTGTAACTACCACCTGGCTTTGGCGCTAAGAAATAAGGCGATATGAACTGGTCTTCTGAACTTTCAGCTAATTCTACTGCCCCCATTTGTTGTAACTTATAAACAGACTTTTCTAAATAAATCAGTTCGCTTGTCGAGAAATCACATAAATTAGGAATTTTTAATTGAAAAACCTTCTCTTTCAATGGTATTTTATACCCTTGAATTGAATTTTAAATCAAACTATAGTTAGTTGTTTCGCGTCACTCTGGTAAAAATAATTAAAATCTTCCCGCTGAATTCACCCCAGTTATTATTTCTTCTGCTGCATGGGTTGAGACTGAGCATATTCTCTCGGCTTCGGAAAATTTCGAAACCCTTTCTGATTGGCGTTTCTTGAGGTGTAAGATCTTCCTCCGCGGTTCATCTGGTACACCCTTCTCTTTCCCGATGAATCTCTTCGGTTTGACGAGTCTCTCCAGTTTAAAGGAGTGTTAGGTTTACCTCTGTTCGATTCAGGCTTTAAGTCCTTGTCTATTCTCTCAACTACTTTGACACCATTCACCAAATCTTTTACATTATTTCCAAATAAAAATTCTGTGGGTTCAACTTTATCCCAAACGGCTTTGACTTTTTCATCAAAGGAAGGAGTAATGCATACTTTTCTAGCTATTAACCAAGAATGAAAAAGATCTGCATTAATTTTGACTGTATCAGACAAATTTTGAATGAGTACATCTCTGTCGATAGGTCCTATTATGTCATTTAAAATCATACTCTTCGCTGTAGCTGTTAACAAGCTAAGACCAATTATCTTTTGATAGTCGGAAAAATATCTATCCCTTTTGATAGCATCATTAGTCCAGTCAACGAAGCCGTGAAATGACATTTTTTAGGCTGCATCAGAAATGGATGCATTTTTGTATACACCCTATTTTTGGGATGAGAAACCCGAATCTGAAATTCATTTTCCGTTAAAATGCTTTTCTCTCGCGGAAAAT
>JAUMHM010118127.1:0-20370 GCA_032362435.1 Melikaiella ostensackeni | reverse complement strand
GAATTGTATAATATAAATTTCAAATGGCAAAATGTCCTCAAAAGAGGTCTTTGCTTCTTCGACCTTTGAATTCTTATATTTGACCTTCAACCCCTGATACCTTACCTTTGACCCTGACTCTTTTCATTATTATCTCTGACCCATGACCTTTATTCTTTGACCTTGCACATTTATACCTTGACCTTTGACCTTTAACAATGATATACGATCTCTCAGGCTCTCATCTTCGACCACTGACATCTCACATTTGACCTTTAACCTTGGACTCATGGAAATTGAATTCAATATGAAACTCTTAATATTGACATTTAAGCCCGAAAATATGAATTCTCAATCAAGAAAGATGATCTTTCAACCAAATAGTTGAATTTTCAACAAACAAAAAATTAATTTGAGGTCAAACAGTTACACTCATAACCAAATAGTTGAACTTTCAAGCAAAAGAGACGAATTCTTATTCAAATAGTTGAATTTTCAACCTGAAAAGATGAATTTTCAACCAGATGGTTGAATTTTTAAACAGAAAAAGATCAAGCTGCAACCAAAAACAACTGGATTCTCAACCAACTAATTGGATTTTCAAGCCAAAAAGACCATTTTTAGAAGACAGTTGAATTTTCAGTCTATAAAAGATGAATTTTTAACGAAGGAGTTGAGTTTTCAAGTTAAAAAGTCGGATGTTTAAGAAAACAGATGACATTTAAACCCGAAAATATGAATTCTTAACCAAGAAAGATGATCTTTCAACCAAAAAGCGGAATTTTCAGCAAATAAAAATATTTATTTTAAATCAAACAGTTACATTTACAACCAGTTAGTTGGACTTTCAAGCAAAAGAGACAAATATTTATGCAGATAGTTGAATTTTTAACCTGCAAAGATGAATTTTCAACCAAGTGGTTGAATTTTTAAGGAGAAAAGACTAAACTTTAACCAAAAGCTGTTTAATTTTGAACCAAGAAAGAAGAATTTTCCACCAAATAGTTTGAATTTCCAACAAAAACAATTCATTATCAACCAAGCAGTTGCATTTACATCCACCTAGTTGAACTTTCAAGAAAAAGGGGACAAGCTTTCTACAAAATAGTGCAAATTTTGACCATATAGTTGAATTCCCAACAAAATGGTCGAATTTTTAAGCAAAAATGATTAAAATTCAGCCAAAAACAATTAAATTCTTAAGCTAAAAAGACAAATTGTTTAGAAGACAATTGAATTTTGAATTTAAAAAAATGAATTTTCGAAAGGAAACGATGACTTTTTCTAACAAAATAGGCGAATTTTCAACCAAAAATGATTAGTTTTCTACTAAAAGAGATGAATTTTCAACCAGGGAGTTGAGATTTCAAGCTAAAAAGTCGAATGCTTTAGGAAACAGTTGACTCTTAAGCCCGAAAATATCAATTCTCAATCAAAAAAGATGACCTTCCAACCAAACAGTTGAATTTTCAACAAACAAAAAATAATAATTTTAAGCCAAACAAGTTGCATTCACAACCAATTAGTTGAACTTTCTAGCAAAGGAGACGAAATTTTATCCAAATAGTTGAATTTTCAACCAAGAAAAAAAATTTTATACCATATAGTTGAATTTTCAATGAATTGGTGGAACTTTCAAGCGAAAATTATTGAAATTCCACAAAAAACAATTAAATTTTCATGCTAAAAAGACAAGTTGTTTAGAAGACAGTTGAATTCTGAATCCAAAAAAGATTAATATTCGAACAAAAAAGATGACTTTTTTAACAAAATGGGCGAATTTTCAACCGAAAAATATTAATTGTTTACCAAAAGAGATCAATTTTAAACGAAAAAGTTGAAATTAAAGCTACAAAGTCGAATGTCTTAGGAATCAGTTGACTTTTAAGCCCCAAAATATGAATTTTTAATCAAGAAAGATGACCTTTCAACCAAATAGTTGAATTCTCAACGAACAAGAAAATTAATTTTAGGTCAAACAGTTGCATTTACGACGAATAAGTTGAACTTTCCAGCAAGAAAAATAAATTTGCATCCAAATAGTTGAATTTTCAACCTGCGAAGATGAATTTCCAACCAGATAGTTGAATTTTTAAGCAAAAAAGACTAAACTTCAGCAGAAAGCAGTTGAACTTTTAACCGAGAAAGATGAATTTTCTACCAAATAGTTGAATTACCAATCAAAAAATTTATTATCTACAAAACAGTTGCATTTGCATCCAGCTAGTTGAATTTTCAAGAAAAAGGAACAAGTTTTAAACAAAATAGTTCAATTTGTAACCAAATAGTTGAATTTTCAACAAAATGGTCAAATTTTCAAGCAAAAATGTAATTCAACCAAAAACAATTGAATTTTCTTGACAAAAAGACAAATTGTTTAGAAGACAATTGTCTTTTGAATCAAAGAAAGACGAATTTTTGGATAGAAAAGATGACTTTTTTTAACAAAAGAGGTGAATTTTCAACCGAAAATAATTAATTTTCTACCGAAAGAGATGAATTTTCAACGAGAGAGTTGAGATTCCAAGCTAAAAAGTCGAATGTCTTATTAAAAAGTTGACTTTTGAGCCCGAAACTATGAATTTTCAATCAAAAGGATGATCTTTCAACCAAATAGCTGAATTTTCAAGAAACAAACGAAATTAATTTTTGGCCATATGGTTGCATTTACAACCAATTAGTTGAACTTCCAAAAAAAAGAGACTAGTTTTTATCTAAACAGTTGAATTTCCAACTTGCAAATATGAATTTCCAACAAGATGATTGAATTTTTGAGCAAAAAAGACTAAACTTCGACCGAAAGCAGTTGAATTTTTAACAGAGGAAAATGAATTTTCGACCAAATAGTTGAATTTCCAATAAAATTGTCGAATTTTCAAGCAAAAATTATTGAAATTCAACAAAAAACAATTGAGTTTCCATGCCAAGAAGACAAATTGTTTAGAAGTCAGTTGAATTTTGAATCCAAGAAAAATTGATTTTCGAACAAAAAAGATGACTTTTTAAATAAAATAGGTGAATTTTCAAGCTTGAAAGATTAATTTTCTACCAAAAGAGATGAATTTTTAACGAAAGGATTCAGTTTTCAAGCTCGAAAGTCGGATGTTTTAGAAAACAGATGACATTCAAACCTGAGAATGTGAAGATTGATCAAAAGAGATGATCTTTCAACCAAATAGTGGAATTTTCAACAAATAAAATATTAATTTTCGACCAAACAGTTGCATTTACAACCAGTTAGTTGAACTTTCAAGCAAATGAGACCAGTTTTCATTTAAATAGTTGAATTTTCAACCTACAGGGATGAATTTTCAACTAAGTGGTCGAAGTTTTAATCAAAAAGGATCAAAATTCAACCAAAAACAACTAAATTTTCAATCAAATAATTGAATTTTCAAGCCAAAAAGACAAATTCTCCAGGAAACAGTTGAATTTTCAGTCCAAAAAAGATGAAT
Source organism: Melikaiella ostensackeni (assembly GCA_032362435.1). NCBI lineage: Eukaryota > Metazoa > Arthropoda > Insecta > Hymenoptera > Cynipidae > Melikaiella > Melikaiella ostensackeni. Next base: position 16,936 of record JAUMHM010118127.1, on the reverse strand, counting down.
TTTCAACGAAAAAGATGTGTTTTCAAGATGAAAAGTCGAAATTTTTAGAAAACAGATGACATTTAAACCCGAGATCATGAATTTTCAACCAGAACAGATGATCTTTTAACCAAATAGCGGAATTTCCAAGAAATAAAAGTATCAATTCTAGACCAAACAGTTGCATTTACAACCAATTAGTTGAAATTTTAAGCCAATGAGACGAATTTCTATCCCAATAGTCGTATTTTCAACCTGCAAAGATCAATTTTCAACCATATAGTTCAATTCACAACAAAATATTTGAATTTAGAACCCGAAAATATGAATTTTTAACCAAGAAAGATGAATTCTCTCCCAAATAGTTGAATTTGAAAAAAAAAAATAATTATGAACCAAACATTTGTATTTTCAACCAAGTTTTTGAACTTTCAATCCAAAAGGACGAATTTTTCAGAGGACAGTCGCATCTTCAATCTAAGAGGATGAATTTTCTTTTAAAATAAACGAATGTTCAACAAAACAGCTAAATTTTCAACAAAACAGTTAAATTTTGAATAAAATAGTTACATTTCCAACAAAATGATTACATCTTCGACAAAACAGTTGAATTTTCAAAAAAATAGTTGAATCCTCAAACAATACAGATTCATTTTTAACCAAACAGTTGCATATTTAACCAAATAAAATAAAATTTCTACCAAAAGAGATGAATTTACAAACCAAAAAGACGAATTTTCTATTAATGTTGAATTTTCAACCAGGAAAGATTTTTCAGTCAAGAGACATAACAAATGTCAACCAAATTGTCGAATTTTCAAACTAAAATGGCAAATTTTTAAGAAAACAGTTGAATCCTCAATCCGAAAGTATGAATTTTCAACCCGGAAAGGCGAATTTTCAACGAAAAAGTTTAATTTTAAACGAATTAGTTCAATTTTAACTAAAATCGATTAATTTTCAACAAAATAGTTCAATCTTCAACCTATGAAATGAATGTTTGATAAAGTAGTCCAACTTTCAACCATTTACTTGAATTTCTAACAAAAAAAAAATTTTTTAAGAAAATAGTTCAATCTTCAACTAAATAATAGATTTTTTAAGCAAAAGAGATTTATTTTGAACCAAAAATATGATAGTAGACTTCCCAATTTGAAAGAATTAACTTTCAAAAAAATATTGTTGAATTTTTTTACTGGGTTCTATTAATTCAGTTCGAATTTAAGCTAGGCGTGTGCATTCTGTCAGATCGAACGTAATAGTTTTGATTTGACGCGCCTCAGAATCGAATCGGATTTTTTTCGATGCGATTAGCCGGGCGTCGAATGTCGAAAAGCCGATATTCGACGCGCACCAGATGGGATTGGATTTTTTCGATTAGATCAGCCCCTGCGTCGAATGTCTAAAAACCGATATTCGACGCGCACCAGATGGGATCAGATTTTATCGATTTGATCAGCCGGACGTCGAATGTCAAAAAATCTGACATTCGATGGACGGCCGATCGGACTTTTTAAATTCAATTGACCTCGCGTCGTATATTGAATATTCTGAACCGATGCATGCAGCTCTGGTAACACATAAGAAAAAAATTATTAGCTTTTGTGATATTTTATTGACACTGGACTACACTTGTGCTTTAATATGATAAAAATTAAACATTAACACCAATTTTGATATGCATGCATGCATTGGTTTAGAATATTAGATATTCGACGCGTAATAAATCGAATTTAAAAAGTCTGATCGGTCGTCCGTCGAATGTCGGATTTGTTGACATTCAACGCGCGGCCGATCGATTCGAAGGAATCCGATCCAATCTGCTACGCGTCGAATGTCGGTTTTTCGACATTCGTTGCTCGGCCGATCGAATCGAAAAAAATCCGACATGATGTCTGTATCTAGATGCTTTACTTGTGAAATAAAATCACTAATTTTAATTCTTTCAAGCATTTCAAAAAATTGTTATTCACATTTATATTTTGCATTTGTGATGTCATATTCTGCGTGAAACCCTTCCCTCTACGTCACAAATCGTCAGAAAACCTATTAAGACCCCTCCCCACACGGGAAGTGTGACGTAGTTTTTGAACGACTCCTTGGACCCCTCACCTGTCACACCTTCACTTTGACAAATGTTCTCTGACCTACAGGTATGTACTTTTTTTTTACTTTCGATCTTTGATCTTTTGAAATTAAAGTCAAACCACAGACAACTGTACTTTTTTAGACTTTTTTTGAACGAATAATTTTGTTATCAAGCATTTTATTGTATCTTGTGTTGTTTTTCCAAAAATTAAATTTTTTATTCTGAGTGTTATTTTTCACGATTGAAATGAAAAGTATTCGTCTTATCGAAAAATATTCTTCGAAAAATTTGTAGACCTTTTTTAGGGGAATAATTTTGTTGAAAAATATTTTACTGCATCTAGTGCAGTTTTTTCAGAAATTTAATTTTTTGCTTTTTAATGTTATTTTTCATGATTAAAACAAAAATTCCGCGTCCTATAAAAAAAATGGTCCATGACATAGTAGCATAGTTTGACTGCAAAATGGAGTTTCTGATTTTCTAGTATTTTTTCCGGTGGTTAAAACCAGAACCGTTGGTCAAAAAATTCTGGTTAAAGAACTCGATCTTTGTTTTTGGTCCCTTAAAACGTGTGCCAATGCGCAATGCAATTCTTTAGTTGTTCACAAATTATAGACAGACACCACTGCGAAAACATATTTTTTTGTATACATAAAATTCTTCAAAAGTTTTCCGGAATTAAAATTTGCACAATCCCCAATTGAAAGTCTTAATAGTTCAGTAATTTATCTGAATTCGTTGAAAATTGAATAATTGTGTATTGGAAATTTATAAAATTCAGTCGTTAAATGTTTTAAAATTTAGAAGTAAAGTCAAAAGGTGAACAATTTTCAGTGGTTCTTTTCGAATTCTGATTGCCTGAAACGTAGCTTTGATTCATTTTGAAATTTTTATGTTTTGAATGCATTTGTTTTGAAAATTTTCAATTTGAAATTTTTCTGTTAGAAGACTTTTAAACAAAAATGATTCAGATTTGATGGCTTTTATTTCAAAATAGCTCAATTGTAAATGCTCTCAATTTGGAGATTGTATGAATTTTTACTATATAATTTTGAAGTCTTTAACATTAGTAATATTAAAAATATGGAACTTCAACATCTTTCGATTTTAAAGGGTCTCGAGTGCCCACCCTGAGATCTGTTGTAGGCGATAAATTTTGCTGTTTGAAGCTTTATTGTATCTTTTGCTGTTTTCCCAAAAAATTAATTTGTTTATTTTTAATTTTATTATTCAGAATCGAAACAAAAACTACGTATTCCATCAAAAAATTGTTCAAATCAAATTTGTAGATATAATTTGGGCGAACAATTGTGTTATTCAAAATTTTATTGCATCTTGTGTCACTTTTCTTGAAATTTTTTTTGTATTGCTAAAAAGACAAATTGTTTAGAAGACAGTTGAATTCTTAATCCAAAGAAGATGAATTTTCGAACAGAAAAGAAGACTTTTATTAAAAATTGGTGAATTTTCAACCGAAAAAGATCAATTTTGTACCAAAAGAGATAAAATTTCAACGAAAGAGTTGAAATTCAAGCTCAAAAGTCGATTGTTTTAGGAAAAAGTTGACCCTCAAGCTCGAAAATATGAATTTTCAATCAAGAAAGATGATCTTTTAACCAAATAGCTGAATTCTTAACGAACAAGAAAATTAATTGTAGGTCAAACAGTTGCATTTACGACCAATAAGTTGAACTTTCCAGCAAGAAAAACGAATTTGCATCCTGCTTGTTAAATTTTCAAGAAAAAGGAACAAATTTTTAACAAAATAGTTCAATTTGTAACCAAATGGTTGAATTTTCAACAAAATGGTCAAATTTTTAAGCAAAAATGTAATTCAATCAAAAACAATTGAATTTTCATGCCAAAAAGACAAATTGTTTAGATGACAATTGTCTGTTGAATCAAAAAAAGGCGAATTTTCGGATAGAAAAAATGACTTTTTCGGTAAGATCAATGAAAAATAGTGCTGCCTTGCTAAAATTCATTAAGAAAGCTTAAATACCAATAAATCACATTTTTGTCTCCTTGGACGTAACAGACATGTTTCGTAACATTTCATATGAAAGAGTTGAGCTTGCCATTGAAAAAAAAATCTGATGTGATCAAACTTCATACGAAGATTGCAAAAAAAACAATATCTTGATGCTGTATTGAATATATTTTCGATTCTGTTTATTTTAAATTCAATGGTACTTTTTATTTTAAAAACTTGTAACTCCGATAGGCTCAGTCTTTTCCCCAATTATTGCTGAAATTGTGATGGAAGATTTGGAAAATAAAGTTTCTGATAAAATTTATTTTCAGTTAGACTTTTCTGCAACATGTGTTGATAATTCTGTGCTTTGTTACAAGTCCAAAATGTGGATACTCTGCTTAATGTATTTAATAGTATACATCTAAGATTACATTTTACTGTTGAAATTGAAATAGAAGGTAGATTGAATTTTCTTGATTTGACCTTAATAAAACCTGATCAAAATTATATTACCACTGATTGGCACAGAAAAACTATTTGTTCAGGGAGGACACTAAATTTTAATTCTAATCATTCCATTCAAAACAAAATAAGAGTTGTTAAGAATTTGAGTGATAGAGCTCTCAAATTATCTCATCCAAAATTGCATGAAAAGAAAACTTAATTATGGAAGCAGATTCTTTTTCCCAATCGTTATCCGATTGCCTTTATTGGCAAACATATGCATAACAGAATTGTTTAGATTAAGAGTGAGAGAAATCATCAGAACGAAAACAATATACAGGATTGCAATAGATTCAATACGGTTGTCCTACCTTATTTAAAAAAAATCTCAAGTATTTTTAAAACAGTGTTAGGAAAATTGGACTTACATATGATATACAGAGTTCTTTTCAAAAGTAATTTGATTGTGAAATTGAGTGAAGATAAATATAAGAACTTGGCAAACAATATGTGATTGAAAAATTTAAATACAGACAATGTAATGCTGTTTATAAATCAAACAAGAAGGTCACTTGGAACAAGAAAAGATGAACATAAAAATAGTTTTCATGAAAATACTCGATATTATTCTGTCCTTACAAAACATAGACTCACACATCGAAATAGTCATCAGTTTGACACATTGACTTGAATTTTGGTCAGACTTCTGAATACGTTCAAATCAATTTTCAATTACTGAATAAAATAATTGACTTTGGTTTATATTCAGAATAGTTCACCTATGTCAAAATCAATTTCAATCAAGGATTGAATATTATGTACCAAAATAACATTTTCTATCAATTCATTCTGTTTTATTTTCAGGTAATAATGATTTTATGATCTAACAATGTTTTCATTTTTGTACCTACTGTTTTCTTATAAATTACCCCTGATGAGGAAATCTTAATTGGCTTTGAAACATGTTGTTGCCCAGAAGTTCAAAAAAATAGAGAAAAGAAAGAGTATGGGGTTGGTTTTGGCTGACTTTTTTCTTCGTCTGTTTTCTTCTTTGTTGTACATTTATTGTGAAACTTTGAGAACTTGAGGAATTTGAGAAAGTTTGTAATTTTTAGGAATGTTTTATAGTTTTGGATTATCACCTTTTTCTATTTTGAAAATTGGAATAACCTGAATAGATTTTTTCTGAATCAATCTACAAAATATTTATTTTACTTAAACATAGTTTACGAATTTGAGAAAGCTAGCAATTTCTAGAAATGTTTCATTGTTTTGCATTATTACCTTTTTCTATTTTGAAAAATGAAATAATCTGACTAGATTGGTTCTAAATCAACCGGCAGAAAAAACGTTCTTCAATCACGGTGTGCCTGAACCAACTTTAAATGCAAGGTCATATTACATCCAATTTTTCCTTGGGTTCGATTTAGGAGCTCAAAAATAGCGCGCGAAAAAATTTTGAGTCAAATCCGCCTAGCCGTTTCTGAGAAAAGTGTTGTTTTTTAAGGGTGAAACATCGAATTTTTCAAAAAATGTAATAAATTGACTTTTTTTGCATTTTATTCATAAAAAGCATTGTAAAATTGAAAAAAGAATCTTAAGAAATTAGAATTGATACTTTTTAAAATGAAACTGAGTAAAAAACATAATGAATCCCTAAAATATGATAAAGTCTCTGAAGTATGTCTTGAAATATATCTATCATTAAACATTCCTGAGTTAAAACAAGAACAACAAACAACAAGACGTGAATGTAAACATTGATGGGGTCTCTTACCTAATATAAAAATATCTAGAAAAAGTTTCTTGAAAATGATTTTTGCTACCCATCAGTAGGCATGATATCTTTGCCAATAGTGCATCGTGCAAAGTCTGTAGCTGTTTACTGTTCTTCAATATTTTGAACAAGTTCGTTGTTGTGAAAAAATCGTAAAATATGTCTACAAAATCTGAAGATCATGTTGGAACTTATGATAAAAATCGTGCGAGTTTGTCTTTTTTGTCTTAGAAAAAAGAAACAATTGTTTATGATTAGTAATATTTTAAAAAATCTTATTCGAAAGATTGTGAGTTATGATGCTGAAAATAATCGTCTCCCTGTAATTGTTTGTGATGCCTGCAGAATCCTTGTTTATCGTTCGCTTAACAGTGATGAAACTACAGTGAGTATAAAATTACCAGTTTATTCTATTTTCAAATTATTGAATTAAAAAACCAGATCGAAAGAAGGTAAATTATGCGAATGCGACTCATGTAACTTAGTGAGAACACCAGGACACAGTAATTTTAAAAAAACACATCAAAAGCGAAAGAAAGAAATAGAAAAAGATACTGCAAAAAGTGCCGTTCAGAATTAGTAATAGGAAAATCTCATTTTTCTTGTACACCGAAGCATTACGAAAATTTTAAAGATCATATTATAAATAATACACCCCTAAAAGAAAAAGAACACTTGGCGTGTCATTTGAGTAAAGTGATTTCAAATGAAAAAGCGACAAACACTGAAGAAAATAAATCAGGTGGAAATACTGTAATCGCTTTATCTCAGAAACATGGAAAGCCTTCGAAAGTTTCTTTGATTGAACAGCAATCAGAAAGCAGAAAACGAAAGCGTGTTTCTGCTGCAGATGTTTTTAAAATTTGAACATGTTATGGTCTTTCAACGGAAACAGTACAGTATTACAGCAGCTCTTCGCGTCGCTACGAATGACATAAAATTATTTCAATCAGATTTGAAACAAAAATTAAAAAATTTGAATCATTCCCATGATTTGTATTTCAATATTAAAGAGTGTAATGTGATTAATACTGAAAATAACGAAACTGAAACTACCGCAGAAACTTTAGTGTTTTTCAATTAGAACTTGCAAATGTAGAAGATCGACAGAAGTATACTGAAGGCGTTGTCAAAAAAAAGTTTAAGGATTCTGGCATCAAGAAATTACTACTGCTTGGGATAGTGGCACATACACAAGAAAACTATGAAAAGGTTTTATTGAAGTGGTCACTCTTAAAACTGAAGGATTTAAAAAGAACAATAGCAGCTGATTTTAAACTTGCTAACGTGTTAACGGGCAGCATATCACACGCAAGCAGTTTTCCTTGCACATGGTACTCTGCATCAAAAGATGAATTAAACACATGTGGGGAATACAGAATCTTTAAAAATTGTGGAGAAAATTTCTTTGCTTGGCAAGACAGTGGAAGTAAAACATCATCTGCGAAGAAGTACAAAAATTGTACGAATACTCTTATATTTTTCTCAGAAAATGCTGAAACAGGAGTATTAGAAATAATTCCATCACCAGAACTACATCTGCTGCTTGGGGTTCTGAACAAAATGTATAAACACATGCTGACAGAATGCTGTTAGAAAAAATTAAATTATTGCGTGGAATATGTAGCATTGGTTATTCAAAATATTTTAGATGCTTTAAGGATTTCCAAGCAATCGTTGATTCTTGTTTCCCTTCAACATTAAACCCGAATTATGTAGATTGTATGTCTGAGTTTCAGCAAAGTTATTGTGATGTGAAAATTTCAATTACACCTAAAGTTCACGCTGTTTTATTTCATGTCGCTGATTTTTGTAGACAGGGTTGAAAAAGGTCCTGGACTTGACAGCGAAAAAGCCATGGAGTCTGTCCATTTGGATTATGAAACAACCTAGGCTAATCCGTGAAAGTCAATTTTCACATAAAACCAATACCTTCTCATTGAGATGAGAATGTAAAGAAATCAGAGTCTGAACTTCTGCGTTGCCCTACGAGGAAAAAAGTACGATTTACGACAGTGTGACTCTTTTGAGATGAGGATTTCGTTGTGAAAGTCCTGGGTGAAATAGACGGATGGATACTGGACAGACACTGTGCATAATAAATTGTTCCGTAAAAACAATGTAATGCAAACTTATGACACTTTAATTGGACGTGCATACCTGCTGGCATGGCGAAGTAGTACATCGTACTTTAGCCAGCGCTAATTAGTGCTGGTTTTTACGCTCAAATGATTAAAAACGATGGGATTCTTTCCACTTCATTTCACTAAGCCGGATTGTTTAATAAATTCGAAGCTGTGCAGGATTTTGCTTTGAAAATCGCTCGCGCTATTAACTCTATCTCGACTTACGCTTTTATAATAACATTTGGTCTTTCTCTTCAATATTCAAATATCACAAATACATTTTGTGGATTCCACGCCAGGCTCACCCAAACCTAGAACTTTACATCATCGATTTTTTTTCAATTTTGGCTACTTTTTTGTTTGGTAGAGAAAATATAGATTGTCAAAGATTTTACTTAAAAAAATTTTGTTTGGAAGCTGTTACACTTTTTTTATTTTGGACACTTTTTGAGTCTCTAAAACAGGAATTGCACCAGTTCACTGAAAGCTGTACCGCTTAGCTTGGTTCTAATTAAATTGACTGAAGATCTTTTTCTTGGCCAAGAAAACCCCGAGGAATCCTAATTTTGATGTTCCGATTGATTCCAACAACTCCTTTTGCTTATTTTTCATGATTTTTAAACAAAAATTTTGATTTTTTTAAAAACATGATTCCCAAGGAACGCTTACCCTGATTTTCTTCATACTTCTTTATTTTATACTACAAAATGTCTTTTTAGAGAAAAAATTGAAGAATGTTTGTGCTTTACATAAATTCTCTCGAAAACTTTCTGTTGGGGAATAATAAACTTTTTTTCAAATTTTTATACGTGAAATGTCATTTTTACTATTCAAGCTCATTCTTACTTCAAGTATCGAAAATTAAATAGTCAAATAAATGCCCTTGAGGGGCATTTTAATGAGTCTAGGATCTATTATTTTGATAAGAATGATATTTTCTGTACTCTACCGTGTTATCAAGTGAATTTTTATATGAAAATAATCAGAAATAATAATTTATAATACACTTTGAGAAAAAGATAATTTTGAAATATCTCCTTATAATTACAAATATAAAAGGACTTTTTTCAAATTTCCGCTCCTAAAATATCAGCTGATTCAAAAAGTAGATTTTCTAACCACTGTAAAACTCTGTCAAATGATTCGAGGAACTGTGTGTTGCTCAGGGTGATTCATTTTATAAGACAAAAAAAATTATTCTTGAAACTGAATACGCACGCTAGCCTAAGACGTATAACATTAGCTGGCCTTAGTCAACACATTTCGCATAAAAAACTCAAAATCGGATATGATTTAGAGGTGCCCTTTTTGAGTTTTTTTTCATTGATTTTCTGTTGATTTTATTTTTCTCAATGTCTTGAAAATGCTTATATTAAATTTTTATAGATATAAAATTATCCCCTCTTACATGATCATAATTGTACATAATTTAATTACAATTTTTAAACTCATTTCCAAGGAGAAGAATAATTTTGTCTTACTCGTTCCACACCTTTCTATAATAAGTAACTTTTGTAAATTGACTAATTGTAATTTTTGATTAGCACATCGTGTGATAAATTCTTGAAAAAACATATTAAAGAAGTAAGATAAAATTATTATTTTCCTTAAGAATGAGTTAAAAATTGTCATAAAATTATGGATACAATTATGGTAATGTAAAAAGGAATAATTTTATACACACAGAAATTGAATACATGATTTTTAAGACATGAAGAAAATAAAAACAACAAAAAGTCAATACAAAGACAAAATTTGAATGAGGGAACTCTAAATCATATCCGATTTTGAATTTTTTGTTGAAGAATTTGTTGACTAAGAAGGTATGACTTAGGCTAGAGTGCGTATTCAGTTTCGAAAATAATTTTTTTTGCCTTATAAAATAAGTCGCCCTGAGCGAAAATTCAAAAATAATGCGAATGAAAAACACCAGCAAATATTATAAAATTATTCTTGCCTTGAATGTGTATCAGAAAATGATTATGCCTGATTATCTTCATATAAATGTTTGCTAAATAATGTGATAGAGTACATAAATAAATATTTTAATCAAAATAATAGAGCCTAGGCTCAAATTCAATCCCCTTAATTAGTCATAATATCTAACATCTGAAAAATTCATTGTACAATCGATACAATCGATTAATTTACCTCTCTTAAGCATCTCAGCGGTCATACCATTCACACCTGCAGCCTTACCATTCTTTAGTTCCTCAATCACGGATATAATGTCTTCGATATCGATCCATCTTCCGCCACCTATAACGAAATTGTCTATCATATCCTCTTCTGTGTCACAGTTGTTATTCTCCATAGCTTGACCTCCAAACAATTCCTTGAAAAAATGTCAGTTGTATCATCCATGCATCCTCTAGATTTTTATTGGCTAATTTGGTCTTCCAGTCATGTCCCTGCTAAGTATTTGTAATGAACAAGCTTTTTTTCTGAGCAAAAGCTTATCAATTTAACCTCATTACCGTTCGATTTTGGATCTACGAAATGACCAAGTACCCTGCCGGTAGCTTCGCGTTGCACACCAACCCAGCTACATAATTATAACTCTGAGTAAAATAATTCTTCACCAGGGATCGCAAGTACCTATAATATGATTTAATGAGTTTTACATGCCTTCTTTCACTATCGACTGGAGCGTAGCATACTGTTATAAAAAGCGTTATGCTTCCCACATTCATTTTAATCCATAATAACCTAGGAGATACATATGCATACGTTTTGACATATTGTTTTGCTCTCTCATACATAATCAGACCGACTTCTTGGCTACCATACGAGTAATCATCTACTCCTGACCAAAGTTCAAGTCCATTTTTTATCTTCTTATCTCACATCCCTTCTTTGTTTCCGGTACACATAAAATATCTAGCTTCTTTACGCGCATTGTATTCTGCAATTCCTTTTCCTTAAGATCATTTACACCTCTAGCATTTCAAACACCTGATCACCATTCATCGCTTTAAACTTTTCCGAAGGCATACCTTCCGTCAACAAAAGTGTCAATCCTATCCAAGGCTACATTAGTATTTGTATTATTCATTATTCAGAGTATACACCCAACTGCCTAGTTGATGCGAGAAATTTTCTGCAATAGTATAAAATCATGTCCAAACTAAGCTAACTAAGCTAAATCGTCATAAGGCCCGGTGTCCATTTATAATGTCCAATGTTGATTTATGCCAGGGAGATCCAGTACGAATCAGATGCACAGAAAAAACTGAAGGCAAATCTCGTTGCAGGTAACTTCATATTTTCACCTACTCGTATGGGTAGAACACAAATATTACCGCACGCAGAGAGACAATTGTCTTTTGTTCTCATAAAAATCGTCAGGACCGTCTCGAAAATTGGAAACCCTTAGCTGTGATCGCTGAGGTGAAGTTAGCAGATGGTTAGTGTCACAGACGAATCAAGTGCGACTTCATGAAGACGGTCATGCCAAATTGTAAGAGCTGTCAAAAGTTACCCACATACGTGAGTGAAAGCAGAAAGATACCGAGATGTCAAGGTAATGACTACCCACATGGGTTCAATTTTTTTGCAGGTTATCTTCACTTCAAAATCAGGTTGAAGATTACTTTTAGTCTTTTCTGTGTATTTGTCTTGAGACAGGTCACAGGAAAAAGTTAGAAAGTAAACAAAAAGTTTTCTGTGCATTTGTTGATCTGAAAAAAGCTTTCAATAAGGTGGATAGAAGTAAACTTTGGGAAGTGCTGACAGAGTCTGGAGCGAATGGTTAGCTTCTAAAAGCAATATATATATATATATATATATATATATATATATATATATATAATGGTAGTAAAGGGAGTGAATAGACCAGGAAGCGATTGGCTTGATATTAAGCAAGGCGCTAGGCAAGGGTGCGTTATGTCCCTCTGGATGTTCAATATATACATGGACAATAGAGTAGAGCGAAACAACATTTTTCTTCAAATTCGAAGGGGTGAAAAAGTTATAGTTTGGTATCCGGATCTCCCTCAAAAAGTGACAGATCAAAAAATATACATTACGGCGTATCGAAAAAATTACATATTCTGATTTCGTTCTTGGTAAGGGCCAAAAAGTTTCTGATAGGTGTCAAAATAGCTCTCGAAAAAGATGAGTCCCAAAAAAAAGTCTTAAGCTCGTGCAAGGTCATAATATGTGAAAGTAGGGAAGAACAATAGATTTCTTATCGCCAAAGGCTCAAAAGTGCTTATTTCTGATCAGCATGAGCAGCGAAAAATGCATATTGTCTACACATATATACCTGATTAGTATAAACCTAATGAAAAAATGTCTTATGTTCGCGCGTTCATGTTAAAGTGACAGATAATCGTGGAATATAGGAAATATTAGATATTCTCAAGTAATAAAAGCTCAAGAATGGTTACTTCTGATCAGGAAAATGCGTAAAACATTATTTCTGATTTATTTCAAACATTATTTTTGATATGCATAAGCATCGAAAAATGCATATCGTCTTCACATGTATACCTGCTTAGTATAGACCTAATGAAAAAATGTCTTGTGTTCGCGCGTTCTTTTTGAAGTGACAGATAATAATCGTGGGATTCGCGAAATATTAGAAATTTTTTATTATTACAAGCTCAAAAGTGGTTGTTTCTAATGCAATTGAGTGGTAAAAAATGCATTTTCAACGAAAAAATATTAAATTTCTGCCAAAAGAGATTAATTTTTCAAATCGAAAGGATGAACTTTCAACCAAGAAAGACTTTTTAGTCTTCTCCTTTATTTATAATATGTTCCCTTAATGTTTTCATAACTTTCGTTCCTTTACAAATTGTTCTATAGATTATTTTAACCTACTCTCTAGTCTTATACATATAAATTCCAATTCTTACAAGTTTAACGTGTCGGAGCAAACGTACGAACGAGTAATCGAGTGTTTGAGCGTTTAAGTGAGCCTCTATGTGACTTCCGTTTCCTTTTTCTTCTCTTTTCCACTCATACTTTTTATCCTTGCTCCCTCACATTCCCTTATTCATCTGCTTCAACTCTTCTAGCTTTTTCTACCTCCTTCGTCCATTCTTCTCTCAGAGTTCCCTTTCTCCCTTTCCTCTCATACAATCTTCTACCCGTTCACATGCTCTGCATTTTCTCTTTTCATCTTTCTCCCAATACATTGCTTCTTTTACTTCATTTCCCAGTCTCCATCTAGCTATTCTTGTCCTTCTCTTTTCCCCCCATCCTCTTTCCAGATATTTTGGAAATCCTACTCTTTTTTCACCTTATACCATTCATGGCATCTTGATTTCCCTATCCTCCCTCATATATCTGTCACCTGCAATTCTCTATCCTTTTTCTCTGATTCTCATAACCTATATTTTCTTCTTCTCCTATCCCTCGATCTCTAGAAAAATCTCTTCTTTCTCCTTCCTATCGCGTCGACTCTGCGGCTGTTTATCCTCTTTCTTCCACCTCCTTGTAACACTTTCTTGACTTAGTCTACTACCTACTCTCTCCATACCCTCTTGCACATTATACACGCTTACTCCTTTAATTCTTTTCCCCCATATTTCCAAACTTTGTTCAGGATAAAGACCCTATCGCTTTCGCTATTTCCTTCCTTTCGATACACTCTCCTTCGCCCTCTTCTCGTCCCTCCCTCACTACTGTTGATATTTTCTTTGTCATTCCTTCTAACAATTCCATGAAATATTTTTCCCATTCTACCATTTCAATCTCCTTACCAACTCTTCTTCTTTTCTTCCTCTCTCTATTCTCTGATTTCCATACTTCTTTCTCCGTGCTAGCCTTTACTGCCTCCTCTTTAAACTTTTTCTTCTCTTTCTCTTCTTTTTTACTACATAACTCATTATACTCTTCCTTCTTTCTTCTGTATACTTCCGCACTATTCTTTCCTTTTCTCTACTCTCTTAATTCCTTTTACTTTCTTTTTTTTCATCTTACATTCCTCATCCCGGTTACCTCTTTTCCCCGCTTCGCTGATTTCTTTCTTAACTGTATTCTCTTATATTCTTCTCACTTTTCCTATTACTATTTTTGTCTCTTCATTTATATTTCCCTCTCCCATTTTCACCATGATGGCACAAGATGATGATTTCGTGTATCTTGAAAGTTTATTTACTGCTGATGGACATATAGATGCAGAGATATCCAGATGCATAAACGAGGCTTGAGAAATTTTCAGAAGTGTACGATTCATTACTAGAAGTAAAAATGCAATGAAGAGAGCTAAAATTGCAATATATAATTCTGTACTTGTACTTACTGTGCTGCATGGTGGCGAGACCTGGATGTGTCAAGCGAAGGATGTGAGTAAAGTAAATACGGTTGGCATGCAATTTTTGCGGAATATTTGCGACAAGACGCTAAAGGACAAGGTCAGTAATGAGCGGGTTGTCAAAGAATGTGGTGTAGAAGAGACATTTATTGTCAAAAGTGGAAGAAACTTGCTGAGATGGTTTGGTCATGTTGAGTGAATTATTGAAGAATGTTTAACGAAACAGATGTAAATAAGTACAGTGAGTGGTAGCGTACTCAGAGGTAGACCGGAGAAAGAATGGTTGGAATGTGTGAATGATACACTAAAGCGAAGAGATATAGAGAGTCGTAGAAACAAAAGAGCTTGCATGAGAAGATGTATTGAGGTGAAGGAAGCAAAAGATTTGTGCAAGGATCGGGATGTGTAATGGAAAAACGTTTATGAGAGCAAAAGTGACGACTGAAAGAAAAGATTTTGGATACTTAGAGGCTGGATAGTTGATTTTTACTGGAAACAGAAAAGAAAGGCTGTGAGATAAGGAAGATAGAAAATGAACTAGAATTTTCGTCAGGAGTGAATAATGAATCACATGGTAGTCAGGAAGTCGGTCTGATTATGAATAAGAGAGCAAAGCAGCATGTCAAAAAGTATGAATCTTCATCTCCTTAATTATTATGGGCTAGAATGAAAGTAGAAATCAGAAGGCTATTTATTATAGCATGCTAATCTCCAGTTGATGGTGACAGTAGTGATGTAAAAGATACTTTCTGGGACTCCCTAAAACTTATTATGGGTACTTGCGATCCTGGGGAAAGAATCATTCTACTCGGACATATGAATAGCTAGGTTAGCGCGCAGAGTTAAGGTACCAGCAGGGTACTTAGTCATTTCGGAGACCCATGAGCGAACTATTATGGGGACAAATTGATTAGCTTATGCTTATAAAAGTGCTTGCATATTACAAATACTTGGTTCAGACATAAAATGATCCACATGTATACTTGGTGCAGAGTTGAAAGCCACAGTATGATTGACTTTATTGTAGCGGATGAGAGACTGACTGGGCCAATAAGATATATGTACAAGGGTTACGAGAGGCGCTAAATGTGAAACGGATCACTACCTCATAGTTTCAAAAATGAACCTAGGTCAAGGATGGAGGAGAAGAGGAAATATTGACACAGCTTCACAAAAAAAGTTGTCAGCTTCAGTTGTCACACTTCGTACCTAACCTCAAAACAAACGTGACAAATCGGTAATTTTATGTAAAACATGCATTTTTCAATGTAAAGTGGTCATAACATATGTTTTCGAGGTCGCTGAGTACGAATCCGGAGTCGTTGTGGTTTCACGATGTCACACTTTGTCTCCAACCTCAAAAAAAAGTGGCGAATTGGTAATTTTATGTAAAACATGCATTTTTTCAATGCATAATGGTCATATCTCTTGTTTTCGAGCTCGCTGAGTACAAATCCTGAGTCGGTTCGGTACCACGGTCCCAGCATTTAATCTTTGATATGTAACTTCGGAAAAACTTTGAATCTAACAGACCAGACTCCACTTGTCCGATTTCTCGCTTAGCGAAAATTGGAAGATAATCGAAAATCAGTTGATGCCATCGACAGCATCATGCAGATAACAACCGTGCGAACCTGCATTTCACATGTTCTCGCACTGCATGATTATATGTTTGATCTTACAGTGATGTAAGGTGATGCATGCATCTTTGTTATTTTGATAATGCTGAACGAGATTTTCTCTCAGTTTGATCTTGTTGCTTGAACGAGTGACGAAATCCTGCTACTCCGGCACATTTTGTGAACGATGTCAACTGCCCTGAAAGGGAGTGTATAGAATGGTTTGTATCACTGTCTGTTGGAGTGACGAAGCCAGTAAGAGCGTACTGCCTTGCAGGAGGGCATTAGGATGTGAGGATAAAACCGTAGTCTGTCCGATGACGATATGACTTTGTCCTCGTCAAAGTCGAAAAGCCCTCATACTTAGCCCTGAGCAGGTATGAGGGTTATCACCCTCAGGACGGTAGACACACCTGCGATCGGACCAGGATCCCTAATGTGTGGGTCTATCATATACTCATGGCATTTATGAATAAGACCATAAAATCCTCAACTCAACAATCTAAAGGTACAAGATCACAAGTTGATATTGAAGCTACCATCTCAAAACATCACTGTAAAAGAGATCCTGATTTATTCTGCTACGTACAGGGTTTGATTGAAAAGTAATGAGCCTTATTTTTTTTAAGCAGTTTTATTAAACCTTTTGGCTTATACAACTA
>JAUMHM010118105.1:0-20373 GCA_032362435.1 Melikaiella ostensackeni | reverse complement strand
CAATCACAGGCATCGTAGAGAGTATATATAAGAGCAACATAACCTGAAGCTTCAGTTTCAGGTTAGCCTTGAAGAAGGGAACTGCAATGTTCACGAAACGTCGGCAAGATTCGTAGTTTTGCACAGGATTGAAACCCGAAACACCTCCTTTCAATATGAACTTCAGTAACAAATTCGAGTTTTTTATTGGTGAAGAATAAAACAATTTGTCAAAGCACATTGAAAGTACTCACAAATCCATCACGGAATTCTTTTCCATCTTGGGAGTTTTTTATTGAATGAGTGAAACTTTTCTTTAGTTTCAGGTGGTATAATTGAATGAAAAATCCGGTCATTGAATCAAACTCCCGGTCATTTCTCGGTTAACCGGTGAGGTAGGCACCCTTAATATATTATGAATATGATAATTGAATATTTTCAACTTTAAAAAAAATACAAAATAAAAAATGAATACAAAGGATGAAATTTGAAACAAAAGAGTTTAATAGGTGGGATTTCGGTAAGATTACAGTTTCTCACAAATTGTGCTTGAGGTTTAAGAAATTCTGAAGCAAAGAAGCATGAGAATTATCAAAGGTATCTTATTAACTTTCTTACCTCATCGTGAATGACTTTTATTCTTTTTGTTGAAAAAAAAATTATGAATACGATTAGGTTGTTTTAACCTCAGAAACATCATGTCGAGAAATCACGTATGCATAAAATCGAAGAAATACCATCTCCTTGTTGGAAAAAATCTTCAAGTTGTACTTCGTAATCTTCCAAATATCAAAAACGAATTGCAGAATTACTCACAAATTCACACAACATTGAATTAAGCAACTTTTTATGCACACTTTGTTAAAGCCTGTACTGGCGTACGCGAAATGGCGTCGAAAGGAACCCTTGGATCCTGGAACGGAACGTTACAAGACAGAATCGAACCGGATCGAGAATCTAATGAGCCAATGAGATGACAGCAATGTCTACCAAATTGGCGCGAAATCAAAATTTATATTTTCTCCAAATTGAATTCTTATTTAATTTTCGAAAATCAAATGTGAGTTACGAAGTTAAGCTCATTCAGTTTTCGAGAGTGAAGAAAAATTCAGTACTATTTGTTTTCAGGATCGCCGATCGAAACGTAATAAGAAGACTTTTATTTTAAACTACAGACTGAAAAATTTCTTTTTTTGTATGTTTTACTTCAATAAAAATCCCTGTTTAACGCAAATTGTTATTATTAGATAAAGTTTCTTCAAAACGTAGACAACTCTTTACATATTACCAGGTTATGTTCGGTCTACTGAGAAAATGATTGACTCTGAAATCTCAGATCTTAAACTCAATCAGATAATTACTTTCTTGTAATCAGTTTATTCTCCTGTTAGATATTTTTCAATTTTTGTTGGTTCTGGCCCAAAAAAGAACTGTTTTTGTGAGTTTTTTTTTCGATTTATTTTGCTGTAGCGTAGGTTACGAATTCTAATGAAAAAATCACAACAGTGTACACATCACGATTTTGTCACATGTTTCTTGTTAAATCAATTTAATATTAGTTATTATCGAACTTTGTTATTATCTACTGCAAATATAGTGACTCATGAATTAGAAAAACAAGTTTTAAACTTGTCTTTCAAATTTTTATACCAGTCATCTTCCGACGAATTTAGCTCTTCTAAGCTTTTTTGGCCCAATCGATATTTTTCGCATCTAATTTTATTAAAATTTTCCTTATCCACGTTCTCTTTTGTAAGCGCACTATCTTCCATTCACCTTAACAGAACTTGAACATTTTTGCCTTCAAAAAGAGCAACTCGGACCTCGGACTGTAATTTTTACTCAGCACGTATTGCTCAATCTTTATAGGTTAAGTAACCAGCTAACTGCAGTTTGCACTGCATGAAAGCTGATCAGTAATCACAGGTGATCGGTCGGTATTCTGATCACCCTAATCCTTCTAATCTGTATGAATACGCGGTCAGCAGTATCAGCTGGCCTTTAAACGTTTTGATGCTTCTGACGGGTAGAAAACAATGGTCAACAACAATTTTTTTGGCGATCATTTTATAATAACCTAGATGACCCTAACCTTTGTCTTCGAAGTCACTTTCTTCGACCTAGAATTTAGCTAAATAATGGAAAATGCTTCTATATTCAACATCCCTAAAAAAGGTAAACAAATCACGATTGAAGTGCTTTTTGGAATTTTTCATAACAATCTTATCTCGGTTTTTGTAGCAATTTTTTAGTTCTTTGTTTAACTTGGTGATCAGACTTAGAATTTCTTGTAGCAAAAAATAAAGGGGCAATTATATAGGCCCCTGCAAGGGGCTGCTGGGCTTTTCCACAGTGGGCCTCCTTTGTCGGGCCTTTAGAGGCCCACTAATTAAAAGAGGCTAAGCTGGGCAATTTCCACACGGGGAGGTGCATCACTTTTGATATCTCAGGATTTACTGTGTCCGAAGCTGGTACCCCTTGTTTTCTCCTATCTATGAAATTCCCTTTTTTTACATTCTTATCAGAGAAGGTATTATATTTGTGTAAAATCTGACCCCCTTCCCCCGTTTTCTTCAAATGTCCACGTTTTGAGACCCTCTGAATCCGAAAAACAAGTTTTTACGAATGAAGTCTGGCTGTTTGTATGTATGTATGTATGTATGTATGTATGTATGTATGTATGTATGTATGTATATATGTATGTATGTATGTATGCATGTATGTATGCATATGTGTATGTATATATGTATGTGTGTATATATGTATATATGTATGTGTGTGTATATGTATGTATGGATGTTTATATGTATGTATGTCTGTGAGTACGATCCCTTTTGAAAGAATTAATATATTGGATTGACCTTTGGTACACTCTTTAAGTGTCGAAACCTTAAGGTCAATTTCGTAAGCCAGCCAATTTGGATATAAATTCAAAATGTTAAGAGCATTTTCAAAATTCTTGACACCATTTTCTTCAATATTTGAAAATTATATGTACGGCTATTCGCAGTACTCAAAAATTCGAAGAATTCATCCCTGTGACTTCTTTCGATGAAAAAAAAAATATATGAGAATTATAGCATTTACAAAATTCAAGAAAAAAAAAGAAAGGAAAATGGAAATTTTGAGCCAAACAATATGCCAAACGACACGAGACAAGAAAAAGAGGCAGATTTTTTGAATGAGAACAATGGAATTTGGTCCTGCTCTATATATCTGAAAGTTTTATTTTGGAACCGTTGTATTATTCCTGAAAGTAAGAGAATGGCATTAATTTGTGTCGATACAAGCAGGAATCTCATGATATAGAACAATGGATCCAATGCACATACCCACCCCATCGGCCTTTACCGAAGAAGATTATATTTACGGGTTTACGAGGGGTGACTTCGAGCTTGCGTGTTACGAAATAGGTCAGGACATGAAATTCCTTTTACCTTTTCTCAATGATACCAGAGCCATAGGAAATTTTCACTTCGATAATCCAAAAAAAATCCTCCCCCCTCCACCCTGAAATGATACCACTAAAAAGGATCAGTATTACTAAAGAAATTACCCTAATTTTTTATCAGATCTCATCAAAAATGCACCAAACGGAAAGATGTTAGAAAAATAAGCATGTTATTAAATAAACTTCTTCGATATTATTTTTTTTGTTCAGGTGTAAAAAGTTTTTTATTTTATGTTCAGAATCTACAGTCTTTTTTCTTGAAAGTCAAAGTTCTTTGTTCATTTGTATTTTCATTCACGAACTAAAAAATTTTTTGAAAGAAACTATAAATAATATTACGCATAGAAAATTCAATAAATATCTATCTTATATCTGTCATCTTCATTTTTCAGTTTATTTTTTTCAAAATAGTGATAAACTAAAATACTGACAATTTCTGATTATAGACATTCTGGCTCTCCAGTTTTATCGGCAAAGTATAGAGAAAGCACCATCAAGTATCACTTCTTAGTTTTTTTTAAATAGTGATAAATTAAAGAATTTACAATTTCTAATTATGAAAATTCTGGCTCTCCTCTAAGGGTTTTTTTGAGATGTTTCTTGGTTCATCTGAAAGCTTACGGAGTCCAGTTTATCGGAAAAGTATAGAGAAAGCTCTATCAAGTATCACTTTTAAGTTTACTTTTTTTACATTCTCATCAGAGAAGGTATTAGATTTGTGTAAGATTTGACTCCCCCCCCCGTTTTTGTCAGATGGCCACGTTTTGAGACCACTTGAACCCGAAAAACAGGTTTTTACGAATATGTCTGTCTGTATGTCTGTCTGTGAGCACGATAACTTTTGAAGGAATGAATCTATTGGATTGACCTTTGGTACACATTTCTAATATCGAAAACTGAAGGTCAAGTTCGTTAACCAGCCATTCTGGATACAAATTCAAAAAGTTAGAGAATCTTCAAAATTTTTGAGACCATTTTTTTTCGAGATTTTAAAATTATATGTAGGATTATTCGTAGTACTCAGGAACTTTTTTAATTTTCTTAAAAAATCGAAAAAACCAATTTGAGCCAAATAACGCGCGATACGAAATAAAGTGAAGATATCAAAATTGTTGCTTTTACGGAGACGTGTAAGCTTCATTCCGAACATTTTTTGGTAGGAGGCATAGTTTGTGTTTTAAGTATGGAAAATGATATTGGAATATTTTAATTTCAATTTTTGAGCCAAACAACGGGAGATAAGAGAGAAAGTCAGAAGAGCAGAATTTGTGCTTTCAGAAAGTAAAATAAAATTGCTGTTGAACATTTCTTGATAAGACCAATCGTGAATCATTAAGATAATTTTTTTATCGTCTTTTCAACTATTAATTTGTATATATTATACAGTGAGCGCAGAAAATCGAGCGCGAATATCATGATGAGAATGTATTCCTTAAGGACGATAAAGCCTCAAGTAAATAAATTTCCTCTTTCATTTGAAATCAAAAAAAATTTAGTGATTTGTACCTAAAGAACATATAACACCCAGCGTGAAGCGCGAGATCCACACGTTTCGGAGTGAGAAGCGCGATGACCGAATCGCGCGCCCTATGCGCGCTCAAACTTGTGAGCGAAGCGAGCTGCGCGCGATGAGAATGTGCTCGCGAAGCGGGCAAATTTTTTTCAAAATAGTGATAAATAAAAAAAATTCATTATTTTTGATTATAGACATTCTGGCTTTTCTCTACGTGCTATACAGATGTTTCTTGGTTCATTTGGAAGCTCACGGAGTCAAGTTTATTGAAAAAATATAGAGAAAGCTCTATCAGGTATCACTTTTCAGTTTATTTTATTTTCAAAAAAGTAATAAATAAAAATATTTACAATGTCTGAATATAGAAATTCTGGCTCTTCTCTAAGGGTTTTTCAGATGTTTCTTGGTTCATTTGGAAGCTCATGGGGTCAACTTTATCAAAAAAATGAAGAGAAAGCTCTATCAG
The DNA here is from genome assembly GCA_032362435.1 of Melikaiella ostensackeni. NCBI lineage: Eukaryota > Metazoa > Arthropoda > Insecta > Hymenoptera > Cynipidae > Melikaiella > Melikaiella ostensackeni. Next base: position 14,964 of record JAUMHM010118105.1, on the reverse strand, counting down.
GTATCACTTCTTAGTTTTTTTTCAAAATAGTGATAAATTAAAAAATTAAAAATTTCTGATTATGGAAATTTTGGCTCTCCTTGAAGGGTTTCTTTAAAGATGTTTCTTGGTTCATTTGAGAGCTTACGGAGTCCAGTTTATCGGAGAACTATAAAGAAAGCTTCATCAAGTATCAATTTTTAGTTTGCTTTTTTTCAAAATAGTGATAAATTAAAGAAGTTACAATTTTTGATTATAGACATTCTGACTCTCCTATAAGAGTCTTTTTAGATGTTTTTTGGTTCACTTGAAAGCTCATAGAGTTCAATTTATCGAAAAATATAGAGAAAGCTCTATCAGTTATCACTTTTCAGTTCACTTCATTTTCAAAACAGTGATAAATTAAAATATTCACAATGTCTGATTATAAAAATTCTGGCTCTCCTCTAAAGGCTCTTTAGATGCTTCTTGGCTCATTTGAAAGCTTACGGAGTCCAGTTAATCGAAAAAGTATAGAGAAAGCTCTATCAAGTATTAATTTTTAGTTTACTTTTTTTTCAAAATTGTGATATATTACTAAATTTACAATTTTCAATTATAGACATTCTGGCTCTCTTCGAAGGGTTTTTTTAAAGATGTTTCTTGGTTCATTTGAAAGCTTACGGAGTCCAGTTCATCGGAAAAGTATAGAGGAAGCTCTATCAAGTATCACTTTTTAGTTTGCTTTTTTTCAAATTAGTGATAAATCAAAGAATTTACAATATTTGATTATAGACATTCTGGCACTCCTCTAAGGGTTTCTTAAAGATATTTCTTGGTTTAATTGAAAGCTTACGGAGACCAGTTGATGGAAAAAGTATAGAGAAAGCTCTATCAAGAATCACTTTTTAGTTCACTTTTTTTCAAAATTGTGATAAATTAAAAAATTTACAATTTTCAATTATAGACATTCTGGCTCTCTTCGAAGGGGTTTTTTTATGCTTCTTGGTTCATTTGGAAGCTTACGGAGTCCAGTTCATCCAAAAAGTATAGAGGAAGCTATATCAAGTATCACTTTTTAGTTTACTTTTTTTTCAAAATAATAATGAATTAAAAAATTTACAATTTTTTATTATAGACGTTCTGGCTCTCCTCTAAGGGGTTTTAGATGTTTCTTGGTTCATTTGAAAGCTCATGGAGTCCAGTTTATCGAAAAAATTTGGAGGAAGCTCCATCAGGTATCACTTCTTAGTTTTTGTTCAAAATAGTGATAAATTGAAACATTTACAATTTATAATTAGAGACGTTCTGGCTTTTCTCTAAGTGTTTTTTATTAGATGTTTCTTGGTTCATTTGGAAGCTCATGGAGTCCAATTTATCGAAAAATATAGAGAGCTTTATGATGTATCACTTTTCAGTTCATTTTATTTCCAAAATAGTGCTAAATCAAAATATTTACAATTTATAATTAGAGACATTCTGGCTATTTTCGAAGGTTTTTTTTAACAGATGTTTCTTGGTTCATTTGAAAGCTTACGGAGTCCAGTTCATCGGGAAAGTATAGAGAAAGTTCTTTCAAGTATCGCTTTCTAGTTTACATTTTATTCGAAATAATGATAAACTTGAAAATTTACAATTTTTGATTATAGACATTCTGGCTCTCCTCTGAAGGGTTTTAGATGTTTCTTGGTTCATTTGGAAGCTCATGGAGTCCAGTTTATCGAAAAAATATAGAGAACGCTCCATCAGGTATCACTTCTTAGTTTTTTCTGCAAGATAGTGATAAATTGAAAAATTTCCAATTTATGATTATAGACATTCTGGCTCTCCTCTAAGGTGTTTTTAAAAGATGTTCCTTGGCTCATTTGAAAGCTCATAGAGTCTATTCTATCAAAAAAATATAGAGAAAGCTTTATGAGGTATCACTTTTCAGTTTATTTTATTTTCAAAATGGTGATAAATTGAAAAATTCATAATTTCTGATTATGAAAATTCTGGCTCTTCTCTAAGGGTTTTTAGATGCTCCTTGGCTTATTTGCAAGCTTATTGAGTCCAGTTCATCGGAGAAATATAGAGAAAACTCTATCAGGTATCACTTTTTAGTTTTTTTTTTCTCTAAATAGTATGGAATTAAAAAATTTACAATTTCTGATTACAGAAATTCTGGCCCTCCTCGAAAGGTTCATTAGATGTTTTTTGGTTCATTTGAAATTTCATGGAGTTCAGTTTATCGAAAAAGTATGAAAAAAGCTCTACCAGGTATCACTTTTTAGTTTATTTTTTTCCAAAATAGTAATGAATTAAAAAATTGACATTTTCTGACTATAGAAATTCTGTCTCTCTCTCAGCGGTTAAGGGGATTTTTCCTAGCTTATGTAAAAGTTCAGGAGGGTCTAATGGCAAAAAAATAAATAGAAGTGTCCATCGGATATTTCCTTTTTAGGTTTTTCTTCTAAACGGTGATAAATTAGAAAATGTAGATTGAAATTTATTCTATAAATTGAAATTTGTAGAGATACTAGAGGCTTGTGGCATTTTTTTAACCATGAAAAGTGAAGAAATTGAAAAAAAAGAGTTTTCTCTGTCTCTATTCCATTAAAAAAAAAAAATCGCTGCAAAGTAATTTGGTGGGCGCGTGCATTATATGGTTTGTCTTCAATTGTCATCATTTCATGATGACTGTGCTTCCTCAGAGGTTATTGCATTGTTATAAAAAAATAATTCTTTGACAAGCCTCGGGCTAATGTATCTTCTACGATCGTGACGAAAAACTGCTATGGTAAGAGTATTTTGGATTGTAAATGGAGTCTGAGGAGAAGGAAATGGCGATTTCGCCTGTGTTTTTTATGATTTATTGTTTCCCATTTATTTCTTATTGCTTATTATTTCTCATTACTTCATGTTTATTTTTCATAAGCTCTAAGAAAGAAAAAAGTTCAATAGATTCATTTGATTCGCACGAATAAATTTCATACTGAAAATATTGGCGTATTTCAAAAATTGAGAATTTTTTGTCCTTTAAACGTTAAACAAATTGCCAAATCTGAATATATCATAATTTTATTTTGTCACACAGGCCTGTTACATACATCAATCGATTTGTCTCGTGATGAGGAATAAATTTAGTAATCACAGTATTGGTATATTCCTAAAATTAAGAAAGTTTTTGTCTCACAAACGTTACAGAAATTTACAAATCCGTACATATCATAACTTCATTTAGTCATAAGGAGCTTCTAAATGCATCAATCGATTTATGTTGTTAAAATTAATAAATTTGGTATCCATTATGTTGCTATATTCCTAATATTTAAAAAAATTACAAATGAAAAATTAAAAAGTTTAAAAATTCTTAAAGATGAAAATTTTTGTATGGAGATAGCTTTAAACATTCTATGGAATTATATCAAGTGAACGCCTGGTATCACTGAGAATACCATGATTAAAATTTTTGAAATTTCGAATTTTTCAAATTTATTTTTTCTCATTCCCACGATATTCAATGAATGGACCTCAAACTTTCTTGTTAAAAAGATGTATTTTATTAAGATCTATGTATAAAATTTTTATCTCCCTAATATAATCAAAATTGCGAAAAAATTCCAATCTAAAGCGATTTTTCAGAAAAATATAAAATAAAAAAAATTATTCTTATCATAAAAAGAGTATTGGAGGCCGCTTGACGGCGCTGTTCAATAAACATGTCTCACGATAGCGGGCGAAACAAGTAGACGGTACACTCAACCCTCGAGCTAGTGAGGGTCTCGGGCATTACTTACTTAGACCGTGAGCCTCTTCCGAGAATTCCTGCGATGAAAACAGTCAGGGTCGTATGAACCATTTCCAGTAGGAATACCTAATATTAATCAACTGTATTTCGTACAGATGTAGATTCTTGTTATCACAAATGATTGACCTTTTTTAATAATGAAGACTAATTAATGAGAAGAAGATTTTCCGCGTGTATTTAAAAATAAATGCGAAATATATACGCGAGTGTGCGAGCTGCCCGCTTTGTCGATGCGGTACTGCGTGATTGCATCAAGGTCTTCTCGCGTGTTCCCCTATCTCCGGATTCTCTCGTCCTAAAGTGCGAGCTGGCAGAATTCTAGGAACGCAGTAAGCCGAGGCGCAGTATATCGAGAGTAGAGTGTATTTGCAGTCAAATTGTTCAGATTCGGTTAAAAAGAATAGAAATCGTTGATTGAGAAAGAGTGTTTCAAGCATGAGTATTATCTAAAGTTTCTGGTGCAGGTAAAAGGGAAAAATCTTTGACCAAAGTTTCGATTTAAAAGTGAGGTTATGACCGATAGAAACAGTAGAGTGGAAAAAGGGCAGGAATTGTTGGAAGGTGGCGATCCTGAGGACAATTTAAGAGAACTACAAGACTGGCGGGGAAGCGAAGAGATAGAGAGGACGACCGTCAAAAAGTGGGAAAGAGATGGCGCCAACATCAAGAGTGCAAAAGTTCTCAAAGGTTTTTTGAACGGGAAACATAGTGAGTCAAGAAGTAACGATCAATTAGAATCGGAAGTGAGTGAGAATATTGTTGTCGTGGCGGATAAAAACGAAATAATTATCGTAAATTCATTGGAACGAAATAGGAAAACTATGAGAAAAAGCAGATAAGATGGAAGGGTTGCAGGAAAGGTGGGATAGGTTTGAAGATTGTACCTGGAAAGCGGCGAAACGTGTGCGTCGTAATGATCGCTTTTTCTTTATAGTATTAATCTTCTATAGTTGCGAAATGTCAGTTTCTCATGGTAACAGAAGGATTATGTGATGGCCAATCAATGTTTTTATAAGAAATCCCAATGATGCTAAAACCATATGAAATTCGTTTATATATATTCTTATTGTATATTATGATCTCTGGAACTTCATTATTCAATCAAGCGACTAACAACATGAAAGAATATACTTCTTTTACGTTTTTTGACGAACACAAAATGACTCATTTTCTCCATGAGTAAAATAAAACTCCACCCATTAATGTTACATGGTAAAAGAACCGATCATAAAAACTGTTTTGATCTTTGTTTTTTTTTTGGAGAAAAAATGTGACAAGTTATTCTATGTTTTTATCTGTATTTAAGTTTTAAATTCTTTTACACCTGAAGAGGCCCTTCATCGAAGGGCGAACCGTTGAACGTTTTTGAACAAATATATATGATCAGTAGACCGACAAAATTTAACACCTTTTCATTTAAATCAATTACCTGGTCAACAATTCAAAATATCATCTTATCTTAAAACACAGTTGGAAGGAAAGTACAACAGTGGAGCACACAAAATATACAGATGGGTACTTTCGAAGAACTGGAAAAGGGGAGATTGTTAGCATGTTAAGAAAATGGAGTAAAGTGAGTAAATCTTTGGAGGAACTGCAAAATCGCCAAAGATTCCTGCTACGTTGCAGAAATAACAGAATCCTTCCACCACCAGAGATATTTGCCTATCAATTCGTAGCATACAGAAATAAAGAGATAATTTAGAAAATAATATTTTAGAAAATAAAAATTTAGAAGCGATAGATTTACAGTTATTCGAAGAATTTAGAGTCATACAGATGATTTACCTACATAATTATGGCAAACAGCTTATTGAAAAATCCATCAAGGAATATGAATGGACTATACAAAAATATTCTCAGCATCAAAATAAATCTTTTAATTCAAAATGGTTACTAAATCTATCGAATAAGGTAATTCTCAATAATGTAGCGTATTACTTAAGCCTTTGTCATAAGTTTAGTACAATACCCGTTAATAAAAGCAGTATTATTGAAAAGTTTCTAGCCAGCATAGAAGAGAAAATATGCATGATAGATGCGGAATATGAAAATGATACAAGGTCAAAAGTTAATGATATTCTTAGTAGGTACATGTTTAGTAATTTTTCAAATTATTAAGATTTTGAATATGTCATTCTAGTTTTAAGATCGAAAAAGTTTATTGAAGATAATGATAACATTCTAATAACACGGGGAGATAAGGGGAATTTGACTGTAATTATTGAAAAAGATGAGTATATTAAAAAATTTGAAGTTTTACTTGAGGACTTACTTGACCACTTACTAAATAGTAGATAGAGATCCAACTAATAAAGTTAAAAGGGAATTGAATTCGATTATTGGCGATATGATTGAAACTAAAATTTTGAATCCGGAGCTAAATAAAAGTTTAAAGATTCACAATAGTGTTTCGCCAAGGTTCTATGGCTTGCCGAAAGTACACAAGCAGGGTATACCTATGAGACCTGTTACTTCTTTTATTGGATCTCCTTAATACAAATTATCTAAATTTATTGGTGCTTTAATCCAAAAAATTTGGGAAAAACCAACACTTTTATTAAAGATAGCTTTGATTTCGTAAAAAAGATCAGAGCTATTGAAAATATCCCTGATGAATACGAAGTGATATCACTTGATGTCACGTTATTATTTGCAGATATTTCACACAAACTGATTATCGCAAATGCAAAGAAGAGGTGGTCACGAATTAGTGATCATTCCTGCCTTATTAAGGATCCTTCAGGAAACTCCTTGAGTTATGTTTAAACAATGCATATTGTGTTTTCAATAACAAGTTCCACAAACAAACCTCTGGTGTACCAATGGGTTTTTTTATACCTGCTTCGGTTGCCAGTTTGGTCATGGAAGATCAGAAAAGCAATATTCTTGAAGACATACCATACGAAGTCAAATTCTTCTTTGGCTATGTGGACGATATACTGACTTGTGTGCATAAAAATAACATCGAACATCTTTTGGAGAGATTCAACAAGTTTAGCACAAGGCTCAAGTTCACCATAGAGAGAAAAAATAACAAGAATATAAGCTTTCAAGACTTTAGTAAAAAGAAAGAATGGCAAATTATATACCGACTGGTATGGGGAGCCGTCTTGGTCGGGAAGATACTCAAATTTTAATACCTTCACACCTCTAAAATACAAAATCAGTGTAGTTAACTCATTGGTCGATAGGGCAGTTAGACTTTCTGAACACAGATATAAGAATAAGAATCTAGAATTAGTCAAAAGGACTTTAGTCAAGAATGGTCACCCTGAAAATTTCATCATTAATTTTTTGAACGAAAGATTGGACAATATTGAAAAACAAAATAAGATCAGCGTCAATAGAAATATGATTTTTGATAATAATGATGACAATATTAATACATTTTTAATATTACCTCACATTGCATTATACAGTAATTGTCTAAAAATAATATTTGAAAAACTAGGTCTTAAAGTCGTACTGCGTTCGGACCATGATGTATTTAAATGTTTTAATAATGGAAAAGACCCTTTGAGGAAAGGTTCAAAAACACACACAATATATGGCGTTAACTGCATAGGTTGTAAATGTATCTATCTACATTGGCCAATCCGAAAGGAATATTGACACCAGAATACGTGAACAAAAGAATGATCGTAGACATGATGATAGGAGCACAGCACTTGTTTATCATTCCCATATGAAGCATCATCATTTTGACTTTGAAAATGTCAATACATCAAGCGTTAAAAAGAACATAAAAAGAGACTTTTTAGAGAAATGTTCCTTATTGCAAAGAATGAACTTTCTGTTAACAGAAGAACTGACATCAAAGGTTTGAGTGGTATATATTTGAATCTCATTAATAATACTAATAATTGTTGAACATCTATCATAATTAGCAATAGATAATTGGGTTTGTTATTAATTTAAAAAAACCAACTAAATATTTGTAAAAGTTTCAGCTACAACAAATTATTTATAATGAGGGATTTTTAAGAAATTTAACATGATAAGTTTGTGTCACGATAAGACTCTGAGAGAGGGTTCAATATTCTATCGCATACGTGACGTCGGCTGCGCAGTGTTCGCATAACGGTGTAAAACGTCCACGCGATGTAAAACCCAACTCGTCTTAATGACCACTTTGTCTTTATGATATTAATCTTCTATAGTTACGGAATGTCAGTTTCTCATGGTAGCTGAAGGATTATGTGATGGCCCACAAATGTTTTTATAAGAAATGCTAATGATACTAATACGATATGAAATTCATTTTTCACTTATATATATATATGTGTGTGACGCGATCTGAAGAAAGACCCCTAAGCGCCAAAAAATCGATTTTCTGATTATTTAAGTTCTACATAGCTTCGAACCTGCTCTTTAAGATGGTACAGTTAAAAAAATTTTATCGTAAATAGTTTGCTCGCTACAACAGTTTAAACATTGTCGTTCGGAAGAGCATTCGACACTTCTCTCTCGACACGCACACATGCACAAATCCCGTAACTGTGAGCGGTCCGTTGCCCTGTACATAGCACACGCTGTACCTGTTAGTGAGAAGAGTATAGATACTCTGTCTTTCATTACGAAGACGGCCGAACTCACACGGACAATAGACCTTTACAAGTGTGCCTGTTGGAAAGAGAGAGAAATATCGGAAGAGTCCTATCGGCTTGTCGCCACTTCTCCTGCTTCTCCTCTAAAATTAGCATTGTGGCGCTTAGGGGTCTTTCTTCAGATCGCGTCACAAATGTTATATTACATTTATAAATTATGGGTAAAAAATAGAATTTGGGTAAATTATGTGAGCATTTTCTGTTCATCTATTGAACAGAAACATAAATTGACTGATTTCATATGAAATCTGTAATGAAACGTTTGTCTGATCCTACATTTTTATAGTTATAAAAAAAACAAAAAAAAAACTTTTTTTATAACTATAAAACTTTGGGACCCTACAAACATTCCTTAGTGCTTTTTATTTAGTTTCCGAAATTTTCAACTTGATATTGCATTTCGTGTGAACGTAAAGTGGTTTAAAAAAAAATGTAAAAACAATTTTTTGAGGTTGCGCTCACAGGGCCTGGAATGATATGAACATTTTTTAAATGTACGTGCTTATGCTAAATCAGTCATAGAACTTTCAGTATCTTGAAATGTATTGTATAACAGATTATAATGTTTCAATGATATCGTAAATAACATTATATAAATAATACTTAAGTTACATATCAGTCCGATCGAGATCAATTCAAAAATACATATTATACCTGTATTTGAAATCACTCTACTGGTATGGTAGACAAAAAATTGAAATATTCAAACTTATACTTCACAAGAAGGAATAGAAACTATAAAAGTGCACATATTTTGTGAACAGATTAGAAGGAATTAAATTAATCGAAAATACACCAAGTAAATATGGAATTACAAATAACCATGACATAAAAATGGAAATTTCCATACTTATATTCCACAAGAGGGAATGGAAACCATGTGAGTGCACATATTTTGTGGACAGATGAGAGAGAATTAAATTAATAGAAAATATAGCATGTAAGTATGGAATTAAAAATAACCATGAGAGGCGTGTCTACTGCTCGGATCAAGAACAATCAAAAAAGTGGAAAATATGTTCGCCTGCATGGAATACAACACAAGTGGCAACCGTTAAGGAAATATAAAAGAATTGGTTTCGGAGATAAACCTATTATTTTGTTGGGCACTTCTCCCGATGGAAAATAAGCACATTGAAAAAAATTAAATAATTCTTACTCTTTCATTTAAATCTGAAAATATTAATTCTTCTCTATTCTTTTCTTCTTACCAGGTAGTGCGAATTATTACAATTGTGTAAACTCGGGTAATAAACTAACCTCCAAATTATGGGCGTCATTGAATCGATTCCCATTGAAGCCGGAATCTTCGTATGTCTGAGAGCTGACGGGCACCTCCACATTCGATGAACTCTGTCGTTGGGCAATAGTTTTTTGTAAAAATCTCAGCGATGTGAAAAGTGGCCATCTGGAGATGTACATCTCATCCGGACTTTTTTCGCTGCACCGATATGCAGACTCCCTCACTTTTCGATTGTTCTCCATAAAGGTGTCCTTTGAATCGTTTTTTTAACGATTTCACCTACAACAGCATATAACCAGGCTGGGTCCACTCCCATGAGCGCGTTTGACAACTTATACTGACAGTAGCGCATCTACAAGGAAGTCGCGAATTAAAATGTAGTTATGTGTTGGTGCACGTATTGTGTATATTATTTGAATGTATTGCATGAATTTGAAATTACAGAAAATGAACGAATTAATGCAAAATTATACAAATTTAACACGAAAAATGTAACATTTAACATTTTTCGGGATAAATTTGTACGATTCTGCATTAATTCTTCAATTAATGCAGAAATGCAGAACGCATGAACTTCACGATGACATGCAGCTACATGTGTGACATAACCCTTTCCATAACCCCACAAGGCATTAAAATGGTGGGTGCGGAAATATTTGAACAAAATATTACCCCCACAATTGACTCTACAGTAGAGCCATCTAACAGGAGATGGATTACATCGCGGCAAGTGCAGTGCAGTACATCGACAGTTGCCACAATTATAATTGGATTTATCTGAAATTTTAAGGAAAACTTTTTGGTATGATATCAAAAAACTTTGTCACTTTAAATTTTCACATGTCGAAAATTCCTCCGTCAATGTGAAGCCGAAATATCGTAATTTATGGTTTGAAAAACATTGATTTTAGCTTATAAAAAATTTATAGTTTTTAATTTTTATCATGAGAAATATTAGCAGGACTGAAAAGTTTCATGAACAAAAAAGACGCGGCTCGACCATTTCTATAAGTCTGTATTTTTATTTTTCATTTATCGAGGAAATTATTTCAAGCTCCGAAAATCGATCGCTGAACAATACTTTTGCCCGTTCTCCCAAGCGCGGCGAGTTTTTCGATCCAGCCGCTAAATTGCATGTATAAGACAAATGAAAACTTTATATTATTCGAAATTACAATCAGCACTTACTTGTATAATTCGGTCCCAATATATGCGCAATTTCAGTCCAATGAATTTCTTTCAAGTCGTTTCTCCTGTATTCCACTAAAGAAACGTCCCATAGAAGATTTCGTTTTGATACTTCGTGGATCAACCGATGTTCTTTGTCAGTTGTTAAAAGCGAAGATTTTGGAGCCATTTCAGAACAAAGAAATTTAATTATAAAAACGAATTAAACCACTGTTTACCACGAGACAAGTGAGCAGCGAGACGAACTACCAAAACATGTTACATATATCAGCTGATCGTGCTCGCCTGAAACAATGTTCTATTATTGGCTACGGTTCCGAACCGTAGCCAATAGAATAGAAGCGCGTCTAAACTAGAAACCGCAATGGCGACCATGAGCTGATGCGCGCTGACTGGTCGGAAACCGATGGAACCGGACCGCAACCGAACCGCAAGGGGAGAGTGACCGTTCGTCTGATACGGGCTTTAGAAAACCTGTTAAGAGAAACGACAAACCAGTCTAAGAAAAAGAGAGATCCCGTCAAGGAGAAAAGGACAAACGCCCACCATGCTGAAAAGGAGAACCGTCCCAGTTCGTCCAGAGAGGAAGAGAGAAGCAGAGGCTCAGACATTCAAGGCCAAGGATCAGTTAGTATCAGTAGAGGCGTGACGGGCAGAGTGTCAAAGCGAGAACACGACAATGCAAGGCCAAGCGAGATGAGAGAGACAGCTATGTCGAGGCCCCAAATAGAGCAAGCGAAACAGCCTACACCAACCAACGCCGAGCCTAGCTACATAAAGGAAGCAGACCAGTTGCAGCCATTCCACGAGCCAGGAGCAGCGGTGAGTCAACGATACTTCACGTGGACCATAACTGTTATGGAAATCCCGGAGTTATTCGAACTTTACGGCCAGTGGTCACCATCCCAGGACTGGCCAATCACACCTGAAATGAGAAAAAAGAAAGGAATCCGAAGAGGAACCCACACCAGAATTTCCGATTCTGAAGAAAGCATGAATTATCACGCTAATTAATCGTATTGTCACGTTGAATCTTTTTGCAATCTCTAGTCATTATGAGTAGACAGACTGATGAGTCCGATTACTCGGATGGATCAGAGACAGAATCAGTGATTCCACCGGATTCTTCTTCGCCAGGTCCTTGGACGTCAAAAATATCCATTTTGCAGGTCGCAGCTGGAGACCACAAGTCGCTTTATGACGCGATAATCAAATTTTTCAGTGACCATGACATTCCATACAAGGAAAATCCAAATGTTTCTGCAAATTCCACAGTGGCAGATAAAAAAACTCTGCAAAATTCGATGGCTCTTTCTGGAAGCAGTAGTGACTACGTTCTTAGAGCAATACGGCGCCTTATACAGGTTTTTTTTTGTGTCATTGATGTTGTACCAAGAAAAACAGTTTAATTCAATTTCTCTCACTAATTAACAGGTATTTTTAATCGAAAAGCGCGACAAACAATCCTGAAGCGAAGCGCATTTTCGAGCTACTTCGATCTTCTTGGACGAAACTGTATTTGCAATTGTTGAAGAACTTTTTGGTCATCGTTTGCGCTCGAAACAGAGAATCCCAGTCGGAAAAGCCGAAAATCCACATCCTGCACCGCCAAATGGAAGCCCTCTTCAAACCCATTGTAAGTTCATACATGGACGATGACTACGTCGATCGAACAGAACCTGAAATAATCGAATTTTCCGAACGCCCGAAGGACAATGAGAAGTACTGGACTCCTCTACATGAAATCGATCTGGGGCCAATTGTTCCAGCAGAATTGCCTTGCCTGCCCGCGACGGTTCCGGTCTCAAAAATCGACCAATTTCGAGACACGTGCCGACGTTTTTTAATCACCTTGGCTAAGGAAATCTACAAAAGATTTCCTTTTAAAGAACGAAGCATTAAAATGCTTCGCGAACTCGAATTCTTGGAACCAACAACATTGAAAACGATGAAAAGCATTACCGAATTAGCTCATTATTTTGGATTCGACTCCCGGGAACTGAGAGATGTGCACATGGAATTCAAAAAACTCAAACTCATGTTCAAGAGGGATATGGATCTCGATTCTGAAGAGTTTTGGAAAAAAGTCCGAAGTAGCAGATCGAATGATGGAACACCTGAATTTCCGCTCATTGAAAGATCCTCGAGAAAGTTCTCGTATTGCCTCATTCGTCTGCCAACTGCGAACGAAGATTCAGTTGCGGGAATCGGAATATAACGAAATTTAGAAACAAACTCGACACAGCAACGCTCACAGGTATTCTACATACCTGCGAATACTTGAAATCGCGAAAGATTTGGGAAGTAGAACACGAGAAATTAATTCCCTTAATCAACCAACATATGTACAAATAATTATATTAATTCTTCGAACCGTGAAGTAGCTGATCATTTTCACCGTGAAATAGCTGATTAATAGAAAGAGTTTCATGCAGACTTTACTCTTTATATATATACTCGGGTTTTATATATACTATTTTATACATACTAGCCTTGACATGTAATAGAAATAGTTTAAGAATTAGCACTTGAAATAAAGTAACATTTCAAAAATTATAAATGATTATACATATTCAGATTTGCCGCGTGAACATTTCAGTGTTCGAAAATACGCCATTCAACGTAAAATACGGTTTATTTAACGATTTATCTAACGAAAATACGGTTTTACTAGCAAAAGCATCTTTTTTCTCTCTCATACTCATCAGAAAGGGGCTATACTGATTTTTCTGGAATTTTTTAACGCTCTCTCCACCACTTTCCTCTCTTCATACTGATTTTCAGCGTTTTGGATCTGGCAACGCTGGCGACAGTCTAGATCTTCCCTTCGAAGGGCAAGCTTCGTGGGGAACACACGAGAACATAGCGAGGTCAACCTCGTCCCCTGGTCTCCAATTCCCTAGTCTAGAGGAGAGACTAATAATCTTGAACAGAGCGATTTGAGCTTGATTGTCAACACTTTCATAAAAAGATTCGAGCGTTTTAAGGGCAGAGCGAAGTCAACTTCGTCCACTGGCCTATAAAAATATCATGTCTTGAGGAACGACTTTTGTACTTTCAACAAGAAGTGCCTTCACGCCTTCTTTCATATGCTTTCAGCGCAATTTATGGGTGAGCCCTAAATCAAATTATTTCTTTGCTGCCAATTTCATAGAAAACATTTCCTGATTGCGAGTAAATGCTTATTGTGAATATGGAATAAAATATTCTCCTATTGTGAGTTCTGTGAGGTCTGTGAGTGTTTTAGGGACGTTCACTAATGGTTCATTTCTGAGCAGAGCGAGGTCAACCTCGTCCCCTGGTCTACGAAATAACCACTGTAAAAAAAAGGGTCAATTTATGTCTCGTTCTATTTATAGGCAGACTCAAATCCACTCCAGGATCTGGTCAAGGAAATTAATGAGCACAATTAGGTCTACGAATGGAAGCGATTTTCCTCACAAAGATATTATAGGCCTGTGTGCCTGACATGAATAAAAGAATTTATTGACTAGCACCAACTGTGGTTTAAATCCCCAATATTTGGGCAGAGCCCCTATCCTAAAACCAGGAATTGAATTGTACGCAAGATCCACCTGTTTAATAATCTGCTTATGCAGCCCATCCTAAGCTGGAATAAAAGACTATAAATCACTTAAGAGAAGAGCGGAGTCTACTCCCAACTCTTGTCGAGACTGTAATTCCTACTTCTAAACGAAAAGGGCCATTTTCGGCCTTAGTGTGTCCTTGCGACAAGTTTTGAGAATAACCGTTCGTTTTCACTGACCTACCTGAATCCCGACTCAGCCTATTTAAGAGGGCTAGGTACATGGTCTTTTGGAAGGTTATTGCTCGCCACTATTTTCTCCGAAAGTATAGTGAAAAATATGACTTATGTGGTATGCCTGGATTCGCAAAAGAATAAGCTAGGACTCTTATTTCTTAGATTTTAATAAACATTTATTATACTTAAAATATGCTTAGACAAATTTACCCTACATTTGAAGACTAATTTCTCGGCTTGTAATGATTATTTCACAAATTTCAAAAATAAGAGTAAAAGATTGCAAGACATTTTAAAAGATTCCAAAGTATATCCACGGATCTTAGAGGATTTTATAGGATTTCAAGCGATTTACCGGAATTTCAAAGTATTTCCGAATATTTTAAAGGACTTCAAGGCATTTTAAATCAAG
>JAUMHM010118088.1:0-20375 GCA_032362435.1 Melikaiella ostensackeni | reverse complement strand
TAAATATTTGATAGTGAAAAAACCCGAAAATCGATTTTTTCCGACTAAGGTCCCTTTCTTCGCGACAGGTCACATATGTAGGTTATGTTCGTTTGTATTTCTATTTTGTTGGGTGTATATCGCATTACTGAATTAAAAACGAGAAGGAAAACGGCCTCAAAAATACGAAAAGTATCTAGAAAGGGTAAGTACTACAATGACATTATCATATATAAACTATATTTTAACTAACTATATTATATATGAACAAAATATTGCAACTTATTATATGTTCAAAATTTTTATATTTTATGAGCACTAAATAATTGCATGTGATTATTATTATATAATAATAAAAATTTTGAAAATAATATACATTTTTCAACGTTTAAATTTCACTTTTTTTAACCGACAGCACAGAAATGTTCAAAACACAAGTTCGGAATTTCCAACACGTGTTGACATGGCAGCCGCCATGCCAGTGGCATGTGCGCGGGACTGCTCACGGGTTTAAATTCGTGGCAAACATTAACGAATTCTTGGACGTTGTTCGTCCCACTCCCCAATTACAGGATACTACTAAATTTTCTTGTTGGAAATTGTAGTTTGACACTTAACAATCATTTTTCGTCCTTTTTATGGAAATCATTTACAGGGCGGATTTGAAGAAAAATCGGTGTTTGTGCCGCTGATCTCATAATAGCGTATGGCTCATAGCATAAAAATTTTTCAGATGTAAGCTGTGTTATATTTGATAGCAATATTTTTCGGATGTGGAAGAAATGAATGATTTTATATGAGAATATACCTACCTTGAGAAAATCGGAGTCAATAGAATAGAACGAACAAAAGATTACACATGGAGACTGTTAAATTTACATACAGCTTTGAGAAGATGCTCAGAGTACTGGGGGTGGTTTACATGAACTTTGTATCCCAAAATGCTTTGAAATCATGATGGAGCGATTCAACTACTTGCTCGCCGTAAAAGCCCAATCATTCACCGTGTCTGGAGAAAAAATCTTCAACATAGTGAAAAACAGCATGAACTTTGGAAGTTACTGATACACCCAAATCCAAATAACTTCTTTTGAATGTAGTGATATATTTCGAATAGTCACTATCTAGATTTCTTCCAAAGCATGCTCGCACTACAGCATGGAAACCTTTAGGACTTCAACAAATTTAAGGCAAGCAATGGGACAATTTGTGCGTAAAACATCAAGTTTCTCTAGCAGATTCTTGCATGAATTTCCGTTGAATCCCGATCCACCATTTTTTATTTCACGCTCGAGGTTGCAAAGTTTTATCCATGACAAGGTGATATGATACCAGTCATGATATTGGCAAGATTCAAATCAGCTGCGATCGTCCCTTTGCATTGATTGATATTCACTGCAGACCACAACTGAGACACATTTTCGTAATTTTCTTGCGATGATTGAGCCAAGCCGAGGATAAACAGTTTCTTCACTTCTACTATATGTCTTGAAATTCTCTTGATGCCACACCATCTTCATATTTTTGCCTGGCGCACTTCAATTCAGGGTGAATTTCGAAGGATTGGATCGACAAACAAAGGTTTAAGAAACTACCCCCACTGTCAATACCAAATTTCAAGTGTATATTTGATATATTACGTTGTTCTTTTACAAAATTGATGAAACCGTTCAAATTTTTGCAATGAACCACACACTGCTTAACATTGGTGATATCTTTCTTTTTGTTAGTTTGAAAATCGAAAAATTTCACTGTAAAAAACTCATCAATGCAGTGAATATTGGACAAGAGATATTGTTTCAAATTTGGCTCAATTATTTGTCTATTACTGCTGGCAACACGAATCATTGACGCGATACCGAGAGTTGTGTTCTGACTCAAATTGAAGTTGACCTGAATTTTCTTCATGTCATAAGCCTAAATCATGGAACTTCTGTCAAGATTCTTTGGAATTTGTGAGTTCATAGCGATTTTCAATGGCTTGCCAGTACGTTGAGGGAGAAACATTGCACGATTTCTTGATTCATCCAACTCTTAGAATTTTTTTTTCAAAACTGATGCAGCAATTTCATCTCTTTCTTTTGAATTCGTTTGTTGCACAATTGAATGTTAGTTTTCATACCGAGTGGCCGTGCTGCAATTGTGGTCCATTCCTATCGCGACTAACGTCAAACATTTACTGCGTAATTTCTCACACTTTTTTTCCCCCTTCATGCCTATTGGTCGCGTGATTATCTATTAGAAAATTGGATATATGTAGTTAAACGTCAACATGTAGAGTGTTATCCCGAACCTATATAGAAATTTTTGAAAATATATCGAATGCCTACCTTCATCTGGGTTCAATGGGTTGCAATTTTTGTTTTTTGAGTAAATCAGACGATTTTTTTCGTAGACTTCATAACAAGTGGAATTCTAACAGTCTCGCAAATTAGACAAGGACAGGTTGTTTTCCAATTGCATCTTTTTTTGTAGAACAGCGCAAAATTTGGCACGTTGAGAGTTTTTACAAGACCATGTTTGTTGCGATACAATTTTGATAAACATGAACTGCAGATGGCATTTGGCAAGTTTTCATCAGCCGCATCGTAAGTGCAGATATCATTTATCATTTCTTCAATTTGGTCGTTTGAATAAATCGTGGTGAAATTTCCCTTTTTGCATCGACTGTATTTTTTCAAACACAACAAACAAATTTTTTCACAATTCTCTTCATGTGTTCCACTTTTTTTGCAATTTTTATTCATATTGAATTGATTGGAACCACTTTCGACATGAAGAAAATGACATGCTGTGAACTTAGTAATCAATAATATTGAACTTTATTTTTTTTCGGTATTCAATTTGGGTGCAAATGAAAATATGAAAAAGATAACTCCATCTTCGTTTTTTGACGGTAATATTAAAAAATATGTTATATTATAATACGCTGTAATTTTTTTATGAATTATACTTGTTATCATATTGGAAATGTATTTTTAGATCGATAAGGCTGATCAAAACTGAAAAAAAAAATTGGATAAACTATATGCTCTCATGCAAGTAGTGGTACAAAAAAAGATTTTTCTCAAAATCCGCCCTGTAAATGATTTCCATCAAGAGGACGAAAAATAATTGTTAAGTGTCAAACTACAATTTCCTATAAGAAAATCTCATATGTACAGACCTTTGACTAAAATTTGATTCAGCCGCACCGTGATTATTTCAACTTAACAATATAAAAAACATCCAAGGGTTTCGCTCAGACCTAATTTTTTCAAATTTAACCAACTCAATTGTAACCCACGCATCACCCATAGTCAAAGAAGACCCCTACTACCCAACCCTAGTCTTAATGTAAACTTGCGAAACGGAAAGCAGGATCAAAAAAATTTTGTATATATGGGAAATACGTTACCTAGATATAACTACTCGAAATCTGACCGATCGGCTCTATTTGCGAAAATCCAACAAATCGACTGGAAGGATTCATTTGTCCTTAAAGATCCTAATCTTGCGATTAATGTCTTGTATGGCTCATTGTCAAATTGATAGATAATGTCATCTCAAAACATAACCCTTCTGATCACCAGGATGAGTTTCCAAAATGGTGCTCGCAAGAATTAAAAATCAAGATAAGAAAGAAAGAGAAATATAGAAAAAAGCAGTACAAACCGAGCAAGATAATAATAATATTCAATCAAGGAAGGAGGTCAAGCATTTGATGACTAGAGATCATTCAGCTTACAAAGCTAGCTTCGAGAACTCATTAATCAAAGATCCTAAGAAATTTTGAAAATATGTTGGTGACCGGAAGGGCTACACCAGAATTCCTGGAATTATTCTGTTGGACGGCATCGAATATACTGATTCAAAAAGCATTGTAAACGCCTTCATCACTTATTTCAGCAGCGTCTATACAGCTACAAACTTAAGAAATGCAAATGAATGGGAAGCTGGGACTAGTAGATTATTAGGCTAGCGGGCTCGCTGGCCCTCTGACTTACATTTACAATCTAATCCTTGAGACAGGGAAATACCCAAATATGTGGAAGCAGACAAAAATATGCCCAGTACACAAAGTGGGAAATAGATCAGATATAAAAAATTACAGACCAATCGCTATTACAAACAATTTTGCAAGAGTTTTTGAGGCATGTGTAGCAAATTATACCACTGCATTGATAAAACCAGAACATACAGAAGCTCAGCATGGTTTTGTTATAGTTAGATCTGTACTCACAAATTTAAATATCCTTGCTCAAACTATAACAGAATCACTTAGCGAAAAATCACAGTTAGATGTAATTTATCTGGACATCGCAAAATGTTTTGATAAATTAAACCATAGTGTACTTATATAACAAATTAACAATACTTGCCTACCAGGTAACCTGAAATTACTTTTAAAGGATTTGCTGATAAACAGGAAAAACTAAGTTCAATATTCAGATTGGGTATCGAAAGATTTCACACAGACTTCTGGAGTTCCACAAGGCGCAAACTTGAGCCCAGTACTATTTTCAATGCTCTTTAATGTTGCCAAACAATCTATAAGAAAAACTAAAAAATTAATATTGGCTGATGACACGAAACTTCTTGCAAAAATATCTACGGTTAGAGTTTGCTTGATTCTACAAAAAGAGCTCTAGGAGTTCATCATGTTGTACGCAGAACATTTTCATTGTCATTGTCACCTGATCATATATTGCAAAAATTAATTTTTGACGGTTAAAGCGGGAAAACATTTGGCAAGGCAGACTTTGGTTCTTAGCGACGTTGAAGATCTCAAAACGAAGATAACAAGCTCTCCTAATGATTTAAGACGTGGCATGAACCACGAAACTTAGTTATTTACTCGTAACTACGGGAGCTTGTTTGACTACGCAGAGATATTTCCTTTGACACTTGTTTATCCACCTAATGTTTACAAAACATTCAAACAGTGTCGTTTGAC
Organism: Melikaiella ostensackeni; assembly: GCA_032362435.1. Classification (NCBI taxonomy): domain Eukaryota; kingdom Metazoa; phylum Arthropoda; class Insecta; order Hymenoptera; family Cynipidae; genus Melikaiella; species Melikaiella ostensackeni. The sequence continues at coordinate 15,460 of JAUMHM010118088.1, read as the reverse complement.
GTTCGAATCTGTCTAATTCCCTAACTTTAGAGTGAGATCTGACTCAAACAGAATGAATTTGTGATCAATCAGTTCGCTTATCGTCCACAAAAACTATTAGTTTACTTTTAAAAAATTGTAAGATTTTCCAGTTGTTTGTGTAACAGACTCACTCATAAGAATTAATTTACTTCGGCTTGGTTACCTTGCCCTGCGCTTCCGTTTCCTCTGACCACTACCAATCTCAAAATTGTGGCTCTAATCCGCAACACTACTTCATTATTTTTTTTCTTCAGTAGTCCTTTTTGGCTTTTGTCATCTCTCACCGCTCTATTCCATTTGCTCTCCTGTTTCCTTCATTCCATTTGCTCTTCTTTTCCTCCTCTCTCTGTTTTTTGCTCAACATTCTTTCGCGATCTTTTTTTCTCCTGTTCAGTTGCCATTTCTACATTTTCCCTTCTCTCATTTCTTGTACACTCTTCTTTATACTTTCTTTACTTTTCCTGCATTCTTCGTCCCACTAGCCCCTCCTAACCCCCTCTCTATCTCTATTTGCCATGTAATCTGTTGAAGTAAAAATATTTTTATTTTGTAAGTGTTCGAGATTGATAAATTTCAAACTTTTATCTGTTGAATCTGAACTTTTTGTAAAAGCAATATTCTAAGATATTTGAAAAACTAATCGTCATGAAAGAAGAAAATTTCTTTTTACACAACTGACTTTTTGTTGAACAACCTTGGAGGCACGAATATTGGCGGTCATTCACTTCATGATATTCTATACCATCAGTGACATAAATACTAGGAGTTGTATCAGTCTGAAAACATATTTTTTTTAGATCACAATTTTAGGAAAAACCAATCAATTTCCAATATGAAAAAGACCGTATAATATTTTTCTCACTTACAGGACACTTCTTAGTATCACACCCAAACCACATTACAGGTTTCTGAAAGAAAAATCGTTTCAATTAGTAGACGTACTATTTATAAAATGTTTATAGTTTGATCACTTGAATTTGCACACGCATTCCATGTAATTGAAATTTTTTCAATTATATACAGTAAGGCCTATCTCATCCCAGTCATAGGGTTGTTGTATGTCAAAATATTTTGAAAAGATGCAAAACCCCCTTCTACATCAGCATTCAAAAAGATATTGAACAGGGGTCTTTTCGAATTTCGCGCACAAACATGGACGTCCGCGCATGCGCATGGTTCAAAAAGGAGACCAGTGGGGGAACTTTGGGTGACGAGTTGTTTACAAAATTTGCCATACGTATTTAATGTTGTTGATTGGTAAATAAATTGGAGAATAACTATTAAAGGTGGATGAAGGTGTCATACGATACCGTAAAGTCAACTAATGCGCCGCATTAAAAATTGTAACCCGCACTTGTAAATAAAATTTACAATTAGTGTTAAAATTTCATTGAAATTTCTAAAGTTAGGTTTTCCGCAATATATACACACAGAAAAACCATAATCTGCCATAATTTAGAGTGAACAATAATGATTATTTCCTAACATCATCAAATATCAAACACATCAACACTTTTATAACATCAACAATATCAAACACAATTTTGAATTTTAAATGCCATTTTTAGTGTGAATTTCAAAAAATATTATATATATATATATTAAATGTTAATAATTTTTTTTGTTCGATATTTTAGGTTAAAGGTCTCTTGAAATTATCAAACACAATTTTTTATTTTAATGGCTGTAAATAAATACATAAATAAATGGCTATAAAAAATACCAAACGATAAACAAATGTTTTAACAACAAACAAAAATTGAGATAAAGTTTCTGTTAAATTTATCAGAGAAAAAAATTATTTTGAGATCCCCACTATGATATAGAAATTAAAATTAGAAATTGTGTTTTGTTAATTTGAAGGGACCTGCAACCTAAAATACCAAACAATGAAAAAAATTTATTGACAACAAACAAAAATTTGGAGCCAGTTTTTGTCAAATTTGTATGAAAAAGAAGTGATTTTGAGATCCCCTCCAAAATATAGCGATTCAAATTGAAAATTATGTTTGATAATTTGAATGGACCTTTGACCTTGAATTCCAAACAATAGCAAAAATTTATTAACAACAAACAAAAATTTAGCTGCTAAATTTTTCAAAAAAATTTGATTTTGAAATCCCCACCAAAATATGGCATTTAAAATTGAAAATTGTGTTTGATATTGTTGTATGATGATAGTGTTGATATGTTTGATGTTTGATTATGTTAGAAAATAGTCAAAATTATTGTTCACTGTAAATTATGACAGATTATGTTTTGTGTGTGTGTGTGTATTTATTGCGGAAAACCTGACGTCAGAACTTTCAATGAAATATTTCAACACAAATTGAGAATTTTATTCACAAGTGGAAGGTACAATTTTCAATTAGGTGCATTAGTTAACTTTACGGTATCGTATGATACCTACATTCACTATTGATAGTGATTTTTGAATTTACCTAACAATAAGCAACTTTAAATATGGATAGGAAATCGGTAAACAATTCGTCACCCAAAGTTCTGCCCCTGGCGTACTTTCTGAGACTTGCGCATGCGCGATCGTTCATGTTTGTGCGCGAAATTCAAAAACTCCCTGTTCAATATCTTTTTGAGTGCTGCTGTGAAAGGGGGGTTGCATTCAAAAAAAAAATTTACATGCAACAACCCTATGACTGGGATGAGATGGATCTTACTGTAGATGCGCACTGATAAAAGTGAGGGTAGAGAAATCTAGCATTTTATATGTGTATAATTTAAATATTAAAATGACTGTTCTCATCTTAAATAACTCACCACCGGATCTGTTGCTGCATAGTTGATCAAGAATAAGATTCCAATTGCTTTAAAAATGAAAAACGAACATATGTATTCATTTTGAATTGGATTCCATATAAGTGAGATCAAGTCTCATTATAAAACAAATGTATCACAGTTCCGTCCCTTTTCTACATATTTTCTTTTTTTTCACCTTTTCTGCTTGTTGCCCCTTAAATTTGAAAAATTCCCTAGAACACTTGAAAACGACAATTTTTATCCAGTTTTCCCCTTTTCCGGCCTTTTTACAAAGCTTCGATTCATTTTTCAAGAATGTGGGCACTATAATAAATCTAATTTCAAACGTTTTAAATTCATAATCTCCCAAGTGAAAATATTGCATTTTCAATATAATAGATGAATTCTCAACCAAAAAGTTGGACTTTCAAGAAAAAAAAATTATTTTTCAACCAAGAAGGTTAATTTTCTACCAAAAAGAAGAACTTCCAGAAAAATACATGAATTTTCAACGAGAAATCTAATAGTAGATATTTCAAACAAAAATGATTTTAATTTGAAATCAAGTACAGTTGAATTCAACCAAAGCGTTAAATTTTCTACCAAAAAGATGAAGTTGCAACAAAAATTTTATTATTGATATTTTAACCAAAAAGAATTCGAATTCAAATTCAAAAGAGATTAATTCTATACACAAGCCGTATGGCGATAAAGGCGACTGTATTCATTATAGAGCGATTAGCCTCCTAAGTACCGTGGACAAAATATTTACCAAAATACTAATTGGGAAGGTGATCGAAATAACTCAGAAGAGGATCTGAGTAGTTCAATGTGGATTTGTGCCAGGAAGATCATGTGTGGATCAGATATTTAGCTTGAGACAGATCATAAAAAAAAGTTTGAGAGTAAACAAAAGAGTTTTCTGTGCATTTGTTGATCTGGAAAAAGCTTTCGATAAGGCGAGAAGGTCTAAAATTTGAGAAGTCCTGAAAGAGTACGAAGTAAATGGTTGGCTTCTAAAAGCAATAAAAGCAATATATAATGGTAGTAAAGCGAGTGTGAGAGTAAATGCACAACTAAGCGTTTTGATATTAAGCAAGACGTTAGGCAAGGCTGCGTTATGTCCTCCTCTTATTCCTCCTTAGTCCTATTATTCTATGAAAAAATATCTAAGAATGGCTCTTCTAGACAAAGAAAGTGTTGATCTCGAGACAGTGAAAGTTCGTTAACTGGTGTTTGCAGACGATAAGATTGTTTCGGCAGAATCAGTCGACGATTTGCTGAGAATCTGCTGTATGGTAGCGAGACCTGGACGTGTCAAGAAAGGATGGGAGTAAGATGAACGCGGATGGCATGCAGTTCCTGCGGAATATGTGCGGTAAAACGCTAATGAACAAAGTCAGTAATGAATGAGTATGTATGCAAGTATAGTAATATATGGAGGACAATTGTTTATAAGAAGAAGAGTCATGTCTGAAACGAAAGATTTTGGATACAAATATCCCTTTTCCTATACATTCCTTACTTACCCTTACCGTATGAATTCTTTGATCCCCGGTGGTATAACGAGGCTAGAACCAAACGGTTCTGGAAAAGCGCGAACGGAAAAACCCTCGAAGTGGGAAAATCTAGTTATAGTCGGTTAAGTTGGTTGGTGACCACATGGACAGGCAACCAAAATTTTGCCAATAAATGCCTTTTCAACCAGAAAGATGCATTTCTCACCAAGAAGATTCATATTCTACCACAAAAGATGAATTTCCAACAAAATACATAAAGTTTCAACTAAAAAAAGATAAATTTTAGGTTAAAAAAATATTTTACACGAAAAAGACAAATTTTCAAGAAAATAGTTTAATTTTTAATCAAAGAGATAAATTTTCAACCAAGAAGATTAATTCCATACCAAAAAAGACGAATTTTCAACAAATTATGTGAATTTTGAACTAGAAAGATGAATTTTCAACCAAAGAATAAAAATTTTCAATCTTAATGGAATAGTTGAATTCTCAGTGAAAAAAAATTAATTTTTAAGACAAAAAAATTCATTTTCAAGGAATTAGTTCAATTTTTCACTAAAGAGATAACTCTTCAACCAAAAAGATGAATTCCTCACCAAGAGGATTAATATTCTACCACAAAAGATAAATTTTCAACAAAATACATGAAGTTTCAATTGATAAAGACAGGTTTTAAGTTAGAAAAATTATTTTACACGAAAAACACGAATTTTTGAAGAAATAACTTAATTTTCAACTAAAGAGGTGAATTTTCAACAACATTCCACCAAAGAATTCACTTTTCAACCAAAAAGATGAATTTCTCACCAAGAAGATTAATATGCTACCATAAAAAAAGAATTTTCAACAAAATACATAAGATTTCAACTGAAAAAGATACATTTTAAGTTAAAAAAATTATTTTACACGAAAAACACGAATTATCAAGGAGGTAATTTGATTTCCTACAGAAGAGATGAATTTTCAACCAAGAAGAATAATTTCGTACCAAAAAAGACAAATTTTCATCAAGATATATGATTCTCAAACCAAAAAGATGAATTTTCAACAAGATGCATGAATTTTCTACTAAAAATAAAGATTTTCAATCCAAATGGAATAGTTGCAAAAAATTAATTTTTTGAAAAAAAACAAATTTCCAAAAAGAATAGTTTAATTTTCCACCAAAAAATGACTTTTTAATCAAAAAGATGAATTTCTCACTAAGAAGATTAATATTCTACCACGAAAGATAAATTCTCAACAAAATGCATAAAGTTTCAACTAAAAAAGGTAAATTTTAAGTCAAAAAAATTATTTTACACGAAAGACACGAATTTTCAAGAAAATAATTCAATTTTCATTTAAAGAGATGAATTTTCAACCAAGAAGACTAATTTCGTACAAAAAAAGACGAATTTTCAACAAAATATGTGAATTTTGAACCAAAAAGATGAATTTTCAACAAAATCCATGAATTTTCATGTAAAAAATAAAAATTTTCATTATCTTCGTTTTATCCGTATTACGCCTTAGTTTTACGCCTTACTCCTATCCAACTATTATTCCAACACCGTAATTAAACACGCCATTCCTTCCTCATTCTCCGCCAACATCACCATATCATCCGCATCTGCCATTGTACATATTTTTTCCTTACCTAGCTGGCATAAGTGTGTTACAGTCGATGGGGAGTACTTTGAAGGGGACAATATCGATTATGATGAATAAACTTGTTTTTTTGATTTTAAGAATAAAGTCCTAAAACTTTTTGATCAAGGTGGTATTTTATCGTTCATGAAAATTTACATAAGGAGATCTTAGTTTCTTTCTATAAATATTAATAGTATATAATAATGTAGTTATTTAATTAAGATACCTATTTCCAATCTGGAAATCTAACTCTAATTACCATTGGCTCCAATTTCTTTGAATTCTTCATTTCATCAATTTAAAGAAAGTTTATCAGTTCTTTGGATTTCCTTACATACTAAGATAATAAAATTAAAGCTTAAGAATAATAACAACTCAAAACTGGGGTAGATGTTGAGACTCTCCTAGCAGAAACAATTTTGCAGATACAGCAAAGAAACAACTAAGTTGTTTCAATATCGAATCAGTCCAAACAAGCAGACCCTCAGGTGCTTCTTGTAGAAGAGGACAGTTTGTTGCTTACAAGCACAAAAAATGAGCTTGAAAGCGTAACAGCGGGGACCGACGCAAAGTTTCTGTTCCAAGCTTCTGATCCCCATTGGGTGATCAGCCGCTTCATGCATGAGTAGATGAAATGACTATATTCTCTACGATCTGTTTTTAAAGTTGTTAGAAACTTCAAATTGCTTTAAAACATACCAGGGAAGATTGAAGGCCAGGGAGATTACAAGCCATATTTTTATTGAGATAAAGAATACAAAAACGTGTCTTCAATATCATTACATTAGACTACATATAAAATTAGTTTAAGCTAAATTTGAATGATCAAAGTTGTCAATTCAGAATGATCAAAGTCATGAATTCCTCGTAAAATATGTGGGAGGCCCTGAAAAAGGCTGTTTTTTTTGGGTCCTGAGAAGGACCGGTATGAGTAGAAAATATGAATAGGTGCAAAAATGGGGGTTGGGGCTAATGTATGTTTCTAAGGGTGATGATTTTTACTGGCGACACAAAGGTCGCCTTGGGGCAACCTAATGGTCCCCGCCGTTGTGCATGTGTATGTGTGTATGAGCGACCCTTTGGTCTTCAAGAGGAGGCCTACCGGTCCACAGTGTGATGCATGTACGTGTGTGGGCAACCCTGTGGTCTCGAAGAGGCGACATACCGGTCCCCAGTGTGGTGTTTGTACGTGTAGAGCAGCCCTGTGGTCCCCAAAAGGCGACCTACCGGTCCCCAGTGTCGTGTACTCGTGTGTTTGTCAGCGTCCATGTGGTCCCCAAGAGGCAACCAACCAGTCCCCGGTGTTGTGCATGTGTGTGTGGCTGGAAGAATCAAGAAAGATAGGACAGTCAGTTGTAAAAACAAGAGTCGAGTTGTAAGTATGACAGTGGCCCTGCGGTCCCCCAAAGGCGACCTACCGGTTTTTCAATAAATAAATACAATTTTATTTGATAAGGATGGAATTCAGCATGTCGATGTACGGGCGGTTGATCGGCGGGGGCAAAATTCTTCGATAATGTCCGTACTGTAGCTCGTTGAATGGTGTAACGCTCTTCCTCGAGAGTGGCCGGTCTAGCGAGAAGGTGTGTCCAGATATCCGTGGGATATGAGGTCCTACCATGTCCTTCGTGGCAGTGTGTGGCTACTATGTCGTACCGGAGCGTCGATGCAAGAAAGGCTTACGGCTTGCAAAAAAGCAGTGGAGCGGACGTTGCGCGTCTGTTGTCCGAGGATCCAAGAGTGTTCGAGTGGCGTGAAACCACCAATATTTATGCAGTACCCGCTGAGCAGTGCGCGCCAGCCGGGTACGACATGGAGGGGACGACCGGCGGTTGGTCGCTGCGCTGAGTCAAACGAGCCAATCCGCGTGGGGTCCGAGGTAGCGAGAGTCATGGTAGAGGGGATAGCCGCCGCTTAACTAATATTGGCATTGATTAGCACGCTCGCACCAATTAGGCTTGGATGACGAGGACCTCAGCCTGATTTGCGGAGATCGTATCTCGAGCGAAGTATATCGTTCGAACTTTGCCTTCCGAGTCACACTCGCAATCAACCTGTTTTCTTTATTCAACAAAAACATGAATTAAATACATAATTATACAGGAATTAACTTAAACCTAAAATATACGGTCGAGTGCGTTTGTTGTAGATCGAGGAGGCACGGAAGGGAAAAATCTTTAATTAGAAATTGCCGACCCGCTGGCGGGCGAGAGGTTACATGTGGAACCATCCGACCCATAGGTGGTTACAGCCAGGGGAAATTAAATTTTGCATTCTGGCAAATTTTTAGATATAGAAGAAAAAACTTTTTCAAGTTTTACTAATGCCCCTAATAAAAGCCAACATACTACATTGAAAACATCTAGACTTATTTGATTAAAGTCTTTGATTAATAAAACATTTAGCGGTTACACAAATGTGCATATTTGATGAGAATCACCCATATACAGCACTGTGTCATCCGCCAACATAGATAATTTTACAATTGTAGTTCCGGGGATATCATTAGTATAAAATATGAAAAGCACCGGGTATATCCGGGTATATCAAAGGCTTTTTTAATATCTAACATCACTAGTGCAGTTGATTTATCTAAATTTTCATTTGTACTAATATTATTTGTTACTCTGAATATCTGCTGCACAGTACTTTTATTTTCGAGAAATCCAGATTGCTCGAAAATCAAATATTTGTGAATAAGTTCTACTTTTTTAATTTGAAAGAGGATGATTCTTTCAAAATTTTCACTCATAATACACAATAGACTCATAGGTCTATAGCTCTGTGGGAATAATTTATTTTCACCAGTCTTATGTACAGTCAGAACGTTTGCCTTTTTCCAATATGTATCCAACTGTAAAAAAGTCTTTTTAGGCAGGTTTTTCAGTACTATATTTTGTATTTCATGTAGCTCCAGTACTTTTTTAGATTCCAATCTAAGACCTACTTTTTTAATTTCTGCTTGAGCAACAAGATCGATGTCATCTTTCTTCACTATTTGCTTTCTAATCATCTTATATCTTTCACAGGCGATCTCATCAGTTTCATCATCACTTATATTTTTAGTAAGATAATGGACTTTTTAAAAATTATCTGCAATCTGTTCAACCCTATCCTCATTGCTAATGGCTAGGCCATTTAGGCCGTGCAGATTAGGGAGTATAATAGAATTTCTTTCAGTGAAGCATTTTGACATTTTGCAAAGATTGTTATCATAGATAGTCAAGTTTTTGAGTTTACTAGACCATTTTTCATTGTCATTTTGAGAATGAAATGAAAATGAGATCATAATATAAGCTCAAGTCCATTATCGACACATTTATCTTGTCGCGACTAATTTTCGCCCAGAAGACAGTTTTTTATCCGGTGTTTATGCTAGCTCCGTCTTTAGGAATTGATGAAATCAGCTCTAATAGAGATTTCCAATCCATCCGATTCACGATAGCATCTTGTGCAGCTTTATAATATCCTTCGCCATCACGTTCTGCTTGTTCTTGAGAACTTGGGAATAATAAAAGGGAATCACCGCCTGCTGTTATGATTATTGCCATGACGTGAATATTGTCTGATTGCTTTCTAACCACTGAACCATCCAAGCGAAAGGAAACAACCAGAGCATTTTTTGATAATTCTTGCACTCGTGGAAAATCAAGTTCCACACTGCATTGCAGAAAATCTTTGCGAGACATCGGATTTATATACTGGAGCTCAGCGTTCTTTATTTCATACAGTTGAAAGGGTTTTGTAACATCCAATTCTAATTTTTTGCCTAGAATATGAGCTATTTTACGCGGAGGCCATAACCAGGCACTTAAGGTACCTCGCTTTGCATCATTATATGCTGTTATCATGTAAGAGCCAATTTTATAAAACAACGCAAGATTTTGCTTTAATAGTAGTATATCAATTGGTCTTATTTTCATTTTTTCAGCAACAGATAATGCTTAAAATTTATCTGCCTTAATGCACTCTAAATGAATCGCTGGAGATAAATGGTTATCCATCACATCTGATCGAGGTGTTGTTCCTTTTTCGGTACAAATCTTGGGTAAATGACCTCGTTGTGGAGAGTGCAGTAAAGCTATATCTTTATTAAGGATCTAGGATCTAGGATACTAAGGATCTGCCTTTTTTTCCAAGCTTAAATTTTACAAAACAACTATTCGCTTGAATCTTGTTTGATGGTAGTTTTTTGTAAATAAGGATGCGCAAACTTTGCCTTCGCGCCAACTCAGCCTCCCATCTTCTATTTTCACACCATATCCTGGAGTTCCATTTTCTCCCCAATGATTTTTTCTAAGAGTAATTTCTTTCAAAAGCGTCTTTCCTCAGATGCTTTTTCCTCCAAATATTTGAAGCTATAAGTATTAGTACTCAGTGTACTTTTCAATTAAAATATTTTTGATAACCTAGTTCCATACCAACCGCGGAAGCCATTAAGAAAAGAGTTTCACTTTGCGAGTTCCTGGACGACTTTTCGGCATATGATTCATACTTCATTTAAGTGGAATTAATGCATTACGAGTTTCAGAACCTTTCTTGTGTTCAAATTTTCTCCTTATATATCAAGACATAATTTGCCGGTACTTCATGATCTGAGCTGCCACAGCCTAATTTGTTTTTAAAAAATAGTAAAAGTAGACGGAAGGCCCCTACAAAAAAGGGTTTCGTAGCCCATTAAATCGTTGATAAAGTCGTTAATCTCATCCCTTCTTTTCTCCTCATTTCCCCTTATGTCCCCACACTCCCCTCCTAACCCTCACTCTCCCAGTGACTGCGAGACAGCCCCCTTCATAATAAACATTTCAATGAATTAATTTGTTTACGCGAATAAATAAATGTATGAAGCTCATCGGCGAACAAAATAATTCCAGAGAATATACATCACTCTAGTTTATTTCAGTAAAGAGCAAACGACATTCAGCCCTTGTAATACATTCTACACTATCGATAATTCATCTCGATGATCCTAGTTCGTCGAGTCTTCATCCTTGTGGAGTCTGCGCTGAATCCGCATGTTCGATCCTCTCCATTTTTGTTCCAGCCAGTCGGTTATTTATATCTCCAGGAATAAATATTTGACCGTTTATCACCATACCTTCAAAGCTAGCTCGCCTTTACGCTTGAACAACCAGCGTTTCATTGTACATTGATAGACAGCCAGACAGACAGATAATTGGACATCCGCCAGTAAAGGTCCCAGTTTCCGGAACTAAGCTATTTCCAGAAGCACGAATCCTAAAAAAGTTGAAAATGGAAAAATATTTCGCCCCGCCCTTGTTTTAATACTTTTGTCAGACTAATCATTAGCTTATACAACTCATTTTTTAGCTAACTATACACTGGTTTCCACTACTGACTCTTATTCCTTCCCTTTTCCCATCCTCTTTACCTATCCCCTCCTCTCCAATATCCTTCCATCCAATTTCCAAGTTTCTGACTATACGTTGACCTGCACTACTTTCTCTCTACCGTCTGACTACACACCCACAGTCACTACTGATCCCCTCTCCTCTATCCCTGAACCAATCTCTTTCCATCCCATTATTTGACTATAATGTTATTCAACCCAACAACAATCAGCAAACTTCTCACCATCCATTATCTGATTGCACGTAGATCTATACTACTTCTCATCAATTGTCTGACTATCCACTGAAGTCTACTACTGTATCACACTCATTGCCTGTTCACATCCTTCACTGATGTCTGAATATGCACTATCCCTCGCTACTAACCCCCTACCCTCTCCCTGTACCTATAAACTTTCTCCACATTATGTGACAATACGTTGATCTGTACTACTGATTTTGCCTGATTATACATTTACCGATACTGCTCGTCCACTCCCATTATCTGCTGACGGTAATTTCGACTACTGGGTCGACTGCCTGGCTAAACAGTGATAATCCCTACTGACTCTTATCTCATCTCTCTTTCCTTTCTCTGAATATAATGTTATTCAACCTACTTTCCGTTTACCAATCTCCTCGCCATCCAGTATCTGATCGCACGTTGACCTTTACTACTTCTCGTTAATTGTCTGACTATTAACTGACCTCTAATACTATCTCATACTCATTGCTCGTTCACATCCTTCACTGATTTCTGAATATGCACTGTCCTTCGCTACTAACCCCCTTCCCTCTCCCTGTACCAATATCTTTTTTCCCCATTATCTGACAATACATTAACCTGTACTAATGGTTTTGTCTTATTATACATTTACCGTTACTGCTGGTCCACTCCCATCATCTGCTGACGGTAATTTCGACCACTTGGTCGACTGCCTGACTACACAGTGATAATCACTACTGACGCTTATCTCATCTCTCTTTCCTTTATCCAACTATAATATTATTCAACTCACTTCCCCCTTACCCAATCTCCCCACCATCCATTATCTGATTGCACGTTGACCTTTACGACTTCTTATCAATTGTCTGACTGTTAACTGACCTCCACTACTATCTCATACTCATTGCCAGTTCACATCCTTCACCGATTTCTGAATATGCACTGTCCTTTGCTACTAACCCCCTCCCCTCTCCCTGAACCTATATCATTTCTCCCCATTATCTGACAATACGTTGATCTGTTCTACTGGTTCTGTCTGACTATACATTTACCGTTACTTCTCGTCAACTCCAATTATCTTCTGACGTTAATTCCCACTACAGGGTCGACTGTCGAACTATAAAGTGATAATCACTACTGACTCTTATCCCACCTCCCCTTCTTATCTCCTCTGCCTATTCCCTTCTCTACCAACGTCCTTCCATCCAATCCCCAATTATCCGACCATACGTTGACTACTTCTACTACTCCTCTACCGTCCTACTATAAATTTAGTTTTACTACTGATCCATCGCTACTGACCCCCTTTCCTCTTTCTGTAATAATATCCCTTTTCAACATTACCTGGCCATACGTTGACCTATACTCCTGTCTGCACTTTCTGACTACATACTCTTCGTTCTGCTGATCCCCTCCATCTTCTCTGTTCCTGAACCAATCTCCTTACCTCTCATTATCTGACTATACGTTATTCACTCCACTTCTCCTCTACCAATCTCTTTACCTTCCATTACCTGATTGTACGTTGACATGGACTACTTTCTATCTATTTTCACCTGTCTGGCTATATTGAGTCGACTGCTTGACTATACTATAACCTTTACTACTGATCTTTTTCTATCTGACTGCGAGAGCCTCTTTTTCTCAAAATTCTTTTGCCCCCAGGACCGAGTTTCGTCTCAATAGCCAAAAAAATGATCTGATCCAAACTTCAGCAAAATGGGTTGAAATTTACCCCTAACACGCGACGTTTGAAATTTCTCATATGTTGAACATGGCGTGAAATGTAAAAAATGAAGAATCCACATAACTTTTCAACAAAAGGGACCCAAATTTGGTGAAAAAATGTTGTTGATGGCTAAAAAGCAAAATTTTTAATAAATTCAAAATGGCGGCTGTTTAGATTACATATTAATAATTTCCATAATTTTTAAGGAAAGCATCTTAACTTCGACAAAATGAGCAAGTTTACTTACAGAAACTGTAAAACAGTCATTGAAAGCTGAAATTTTGAGAAGAATATCAGGCGGCGGCTGGTTAGATTTGACCAAATGATTCACGTTTCCATTTTTCAACGGAAGACGTTGATACTTGTCAAGTTAAGCAAATTTATTTTCAGAAACTTCCCAGTAGTCGGTGACAGCCGAAAATTTTGAGAGGCCTTCGTTGAAAAAAGGTGAAATTATTAATTTTTCCCGAATTTGAATTAGCTACCAACGTTTGAGAGGCTTCTTCGAAAAATGGGAGAATTCATAATTTTTTTGAAATCTAAACAGCTGCCATTTTGCATTTATTCAAAATTCCTCATTTTTAACATCAACACTTGCGTTGTAGCTATTAACAAGATTGTTTTTACAACATTTAGATCCTTCTTCTGATAACTATAGAAAATACCATTCTTGTCATCATTCATGTATCTACCATTTTGAAATTTCAAAAATTTTGAGTTTTACTTCAAACAAATTTTTTCGGATATGACAGGAGTTTGCGGTCCTCAGATTATAGGAGACTTGAACGAAAACTGGGAAAGTTATGTGGATTTTGCATTTTTACAAGTTGTAACACATTTGGCTGAAGTTTTGATCAGATTAATTTCTTGGCAATTGTAACGAAATCCGTTTCAGGCTGCCTATGAATGACATTAAGATTTTTTTTAATTTAAGGCATAAGTGTTTACCTCAATTTTTCAAAAGTTATCCGTTTTTGTTTAAATACTGTTCGGAGGATGTTTAAAAAATAATTTTTTTAGAAGTGTTTCATTATTTGGATTATTACTTTTCTCTATTTGAAAAATTAGTCAAATTAGGAGACAGGAGCCTACAAAAAAGGGTTTCGCAGCCTCTTGAGGCGTTAATAAAGTCGTTGAGATCCTCAATCCACTCTCTCCTCTACTCACTTCCACTCACTTCTCATGCACCTCCCCTCATTTTTCCTTAGTTACCCTCATTTCCTCTCAATTCCCTCCTTCTCATTTTCCCTCTGCACCTCCCACTTCCCTTCCCATCATTTCCCCTCACCACCCCTTACTTACCCCCACCCCTTACTTTTAATCTTCTCCAATACCCTCTAATCTGATCAATTCCCCTAACTTTCCATGTATTTCCCTCCCCTTTCCCCCAATTTTCCACATTTTCCCTCACTTCCCCACACTTCCGCTTATTTATACGACGGACGAAACCCTAAAAATGGAATAATCTGAATGGATTGGTTCAAAATCAACTGAAGGTAAATATATCATCAGACATGACCAGTAGTATAGGTAAAGTTATTGTTGTACACGCTTTTAGCATTTAAGTTACGAGAAAATTAATAGTTAATTCTTCACGTTAATTCCCTCACTCGAACACTTGTACTGAGACTCCCAGAACGTCACCCACTTTCCACCTTACAGCGTACTGGAATTCTCAGTACGTAGTGACCACCCACTTTTCGTCTTTCCATGAACTAAAAATCCCAGAACGCCACCCACTTTTCACCTCCCGTTTACTGGAAATCTCAGTACACAGAAACCACTCATTCCCACCTCGCTGCGTACTGGAACTCTCAGAGCGCAATCACCACTCACTTTCCATATATTATAGTATATTCATAAGTTAATAAAAAGAAAATATGTTTAATGGTTTGAGTTTTGTTGAGTCAATTATTTACACCACAGAGCACTTTGAAGATCGCTAAAAAGTTCCTAATCGCACTTGATAATCCACTTGAACACAGTGTTTAGCGACACTTTATTGTATATGTAGTCTCCTGCGAACTTGAAGAGTTATCGACCAGTCCACTCGTGTCGCGTAATTCTTTTAGAACGTTGAGGCAACATGAAGTGGCTTATATACGCTGAGACAGTCTTCTCGCTAAAGTGACTCGAACTTTTTTTTAAAATGAGAAACCGCTATTGAATTCTGTTTCAGGTTTTATCTATTTTTCTATCAGGATAAACATTTTTCTTTCTGGTATTT